>JAJOOS010002307.1:0-87563 GCA_029582725.1 Solanum chiquidenum
TATTTATTGTATTGCATCTATTGCATAAGCTATAAGTTCCTCATTCTTTTGGTTATTTTAATGATTTGTTGAATGAAACTTTTGTCGTATTACAAGTTTATTTTGAATATGATTTTATACATTTTTAGTACATTTATAAGACAATGTCTCATCATTAACAGGGAGGATTTGGCATCAAGTGTGAGTTTTGTTATGAATTCTTTGATTTTGTGTTCTCTGTTAATTAATTTTTATTCTCATCAAGTGATGCTAATGGACACTCATTTTCTTACTCATGAAATCTTATAGGTGATATTCTTGCACGTTAATCTATTTTTTCAATGGATAAGTCTTGAATTTGAATGCCAAAAAACACATCGGAGTATTTGCTTGGTCTGAATCAATTTCTAGATTTTGCATTTAACAATGGAGCTATAGGAGATAAAATTAAATGTCCATGTCCTAAATGTGGTTTTGAAAAGTGGCAAACTAGAAATATAGTGTTTGACCATTTGATCAACAAGCCATTCCCAAAGAATTATGTCACTTGGGTTATGCATGGAGAAATGAATGTGTTTCCTAATTCGAGAAACATAGAGACCACTCAGGCTACACCACCTATTGAAAATTCAATAGAATTATTGGTTAATGAAGCATTCGGGGGCTTAAGGCATGAGGGTGTTGATGTAGGTCCATCACTAGTAGTGGAAGAAGAAGAAACGTTACATGATACGCCTGCTTTAAATAAGAAAAAATTATTTGAGTTGCTTAAAGATGGAAGTCAAGAATTGTATGAAGGCTCCAAGTACTCAAAGTTGGAATTTTTGTTAAAGCTTTATCACATTAAGTGTTTGTCTGGATTAAGTGATAAGGGAATGACTATGATCCTAGATCTACTTAGGGATGCATTTAAATTTACAAAGATCCCTGATTCTTTTTATGAGGCCAAGAAAACCATAAATAAGTTGAGTCTTGATTATATCAAAATAGATGCTTGTCCAAATGATTGCATGTTGTATTGGGAAGATGATGTTAACGCCGAGACATGTAAGTATTGTCACACTTCTAGATGGAAGCCAGAGAAGAAGAGCAATACAGATCATACACCGACCACAAGTAAGAAGAAAAAGAAGAAGCAAAAGAAGAACCCTGCAAAAATTTTGCGATACTTTCCCTTAAAATCAAGATTGCAAAGATTGTTCATGTGTTCTAAAATTGCAGAGCATATGAGATGCATGCAGAGGATGATAACAAAGATGGAACCCTACGATATCCTAGAGATGGTGAGGCATGGAAGAAGTTTGATACAACTTTTCCTGAATTTTCTTCGGATCCTCGAAATGTCCGATTAGGCCTAGCTAGTGATGGTTTCAAGCTGCTGTTTTTGCAGATTTTTTAGTTTCAGGTGCTTATTTTTTATGGTAAGATGTAGTATTTGCAGGTTATTAGTTGCTGATTTTGTGAATTTTAAGCTGCTGTTTCTGCAGATTTTTTGTTGCTGTTTTTTTAGTTTCAGGTGCTTATTTTTTATGGTTAAGATGTTGTATTTGCAGGTTATTAGTTGCTGTTTTTTGGCGTTTTAAGCTGCTGTTTCTGCAGATTTTTGGTTGCTGTTTTTGCAGTTTTTAGCTACTATTTTGTTGCTTTTAGGTGCTGAATTTGTGTGTTTTAAGTTGTTGTTTCTACTGTGATTTATCTACTACTTTTTCAATTTTTAGTTGCTGATTTTGTGAGTTTTAAGCTGTTGTTTCTGCAGATTTTTGGTTGCTGTTTTTTTAGTTTCAGGGGCTTAAGATGAAGTTTTAAGCTGTTGTTTTTGGCTGAATCTTTTTTAACTTCTTATGAAACTAATTGATTCATGCTACAGGATTTGAAATATTGAATTGCCAGCATGCCAAAGTTCAAGCGTTTACAGAAAAACAAAACTCAAATCAATTAGTATCTGATTCTCAAGGTGCGGAATCAACACATTCATTTCTCCAATCAACATCATGTCTGCCACCACATCAGACCACATCATTTCTGGCCACAACACATTCATTCCCACTATTTCAGCCGACATTGCAGGCGCCTCCAATATTTCAGCCTGTATCACAGTCATCTCAATCAGTTGACTCGGCATCACATTCAGCTACGATGGATCAACTTATGTCACAACTGGCTCCGACAGCTTATCCGACATCACAACCATCTCATTTAGTTCACTCGACATCACATCCGACTTCAACAGAACAAGACTTGTCACAACAAGTTCCAACAGTTCAAGCTCCATTCAAAAAGCATATTGGGCATGAATCACAGTTATATTGGACTGTAGAAGCAATAGGTAAATAATTTTGATGTTGTTGATAAGGTTTTAGGAAAAGAGCACTCTGGAAGGGTTAGATGATTGGGATTAGGAGTTGTCCCAAGTAAAGTTTTTAAACAAGTAAGACCGCGTTTTGGTGGTGCAAGTTCTTCAAGTAGTGAAGGCTCATGTTCGTCCCAATGCCAAGAGAACCACAATCAAATTGATGAATGCTCATAATCAAATCATGAATGCTTTTAAGGCGTATATGATAATGAAAGAAGGGAGGATACCAGAACAATTTGTGGGGTTCTTTGCTTCTCCTTCGACAAATTCTTCTACAACAATTGTAAATAATGTTCTTACATTTCTATTTTCATTTGATTTGTATATTGCTTCTCCTTTCTTTAATGCATTTTTTGTTAACATATATTAACTGATGATAAGTATAGTTTGAAACATAATATTTGCCAAGAATTTTACATTTTTTCATAAATCACTTAATTAATTTTATACTTTATTTTTTTATGCAGCCAAGTGATGCTGCTAGTGAACCAATTCTGCCTATGCACACAAGAAGATCATGCAGTTGTGATAGTAATCCTAGCCATGACAACCGTTGATTATATTGTAGTGAACCAATTTCGCTTATATTCTTAGCTAATTAATTTTATGACAAGATTGTGGGATTGGAGGGGATGTTAAAATGTTGGATTGG
Source organism: Solanum chiquidenum (assembly GCA_029582725.1). Lineage (NCBI taxonomy): Eukaryota > Viridiplantae > Streptophyta > Magnoliopsida > Solanales > Solanaceae > Solanum > Solanum chiquidenum. Next base: position 2,985 of record JAJOOS010002307.1, read on the forward strand.
ATATTTTGTGTTTAGATTTAGTGTTTGATTTTGATGAACATATTTGATGTTGACAATATCATTTTAGCAACTAATGATAATGCAATATTTTTGTGACTTTATGATATGTCGTTAAAGAATATATATTTCTTCACCTTGAGACATATTTTGGATTTGATTATGGTCTATAGCTTAATTAGTGATTCTATAAATAATATATGAATAAAAGTATATTGAATGAATTGTAGAGCTTATGCGATTGCTCAGATCTTTCAATATAAGCAATTGCAAAATTGTGGAGGTTTTAAACCCCCGCTATTTGTAACTGAAAAATAATATCAAAAGATTTAATTTTAAATTAGCGTGGGTCAACCTCCGCAAAGTAACCCCCGTTAATTGATTGTGGGGGTCAAAGAAAAACTGTCGCAAATTGCTTGCGACAACTCTTATTGTGGGAGTTTTTAGAACTGCCGCAATACTAGATTGCGAGGGTTTTAAACCCCCACAAACCTTAAAATTAGTCCCCGCTATTTAAGCATTTTTTTGTAGTGAAAATACTAACAATAAAGACAAAAAAAAATTGTACAATTTATTTTTATATAATAGTGAATTTTATAGAAAGTCAAAAGTACAACATTGACTTATTATATGAAGTTTTCATATTCTTCAAATCAATTGCATGGTTCAATTTATCCAGAGTAGAAAACTACAAAAGTTTTTAGTCTACAACAATCAGACACAATCAAATTTCACACGAAGTACAAAACTACAAAGTTTTTTTTCCTCCAAACTGAATAAAACATATTCTTAGTTTATCACATAGAAATGTTTTTCTTTTCAAATAGCCTTCCAACTATAACATTTTGACATACTATTTTATCAATAAAAAATGTGCATCTCTCATTCTGCAAGTTGGTGAATTTTAAAGGAAACACTATTTGTCAAGGAAAAATCATTCAAAAAACATACTGTTAGCAGATTTTTTTTCCCAAAGACACACATGATAAATATCTAAACTGTTAACTCTTAGAAACTATTTTCCTCCTTAGATAATAATAAGAAGGTTACCTGATGTAATCTTTAACCGGAATATCACCAATTTTTCTGTACATTCTCACTTCGACCATACAAAACAAAGCAATGAATTTTGGAGAAGTAATGCATTAATCTTGTACTTCCATGATCTGTTTCTCTCAATCAGTAGAATACAAGAAATACCAACTATATAATAATTTCCTTAAGATTGTTGTTCATCTTGTATTCCTAAGATACTTTGAACAAAACTTTGAAGAACTTGATAAGAAACAACAAAGTTTAAAGAGTATTTTCAAACTAGAAAATTAAAACTAGTAGAGAAAATAGAATCAGAAACAGATTAGAAATAATACAAAAATATTTTTCTCAAAGAAAGAAAATCGAGTCCACTGAATGCACAGTGTCCCATTAAGGAAATTATTCCCCTCAAGTACCCGAGGTTAATGGAATATTAGGATAGAACGATCTTACTCATCGGTGTATCTGTACCTAAAACCACAGTGTCAACAAACCACTCAACGACAGTAAAGTACACTTAGAATACTAGATTTAGTAGTAGTAGAAGAAGCCCAGAAAAATTAGTTCCAATTAAAATGAGAGGAAATCCCTCAATTTATAGAAAACAAAGGGTAGTGTCAAAAAATTCTTATTGTGCCTCACCGGAAAAGTCACAAACCTTTGAAAAAGTCACAATCTTTCGGAAAGGTCACAACCTTTCATAAAAGTCACAACTTTTCATAAAAGTCGTAAATTTTCATAAAAGTCACCACTCTTCATAAAAGTCGCAACTTTTCATAAAAGTGACAACTCTTCATTTTCCAGTCACACTTTTTAAAACCCAACACTTTCCCGGGAGAAATTGATTTTGATCTCTTAGATGATTTAAAACTCAAGATTATCTTATTTAATATCTCCCTTTACGAGGACATTGAAGATAAGGCTAATTTTGAATATGTCTAACTCTGAGAACTTCTCTATTCGATCTACCTAGGAATTCATCAAACTGAGAAGTGATATTAATCAAATTAATTGTAAGAGATGGCATTGATAATAAACTCTGGACTGATAAGAGAATTTTCAGGTTGGGAATCGTTGGAGCCCCAATGCTATTGATGTATACCCTCTATTGCTACTACTTTAGAAGATGTAAAGCACGTATTTCACAGACATCACACCAAACCCATTTGGATTATGTTTAAGAAATTCTAATCTGAATATGATCCTTTAGAATTGGTGGAATTTTATATCTCATAATCTTACATCACAAAAAATAAACTATCTATTGTCGTATGTTGGGACTTGGGAGTCATAAAAGTCTGGATAGGGGACCAACAACTCAACAGAAGTTGATCCAATGTTTTTTGGGATAAAATAGTGCACGACCAAGGGGATTATAGAGGAAACATAGTCTATGCTTCTCACTAAATGCATATTGGAAATTGCCTTGGAGGATCAAAAACCGTATAAAGGAGATCTAGAAGATAATAGATGACCAAGATTTGAATGCATACATAGTGTTTTTGGTAATGTATCCCTATTTTGTATTTGTATAAAGTGCTTATTGATTTGTTGGGTTGTGTACGTGAGAAATACAAAGAGTTGTAGAAAACAAATTAATGTAAAATTGCATGATACCTTTGAATAAACAAAATGAGTTGCAAGGCCAGATGCAATCATTTCAGAGCCATTTATTTTTGCCCCTGTTAATCCTAAGTATTCTCCTGTAAGTAAGATTGAGTGATACACAAATCATTCAATCACATTAAGAAAAAAGTGTTAAAGTCATATAAAATTTGTTAAGAGAAAAATTAAATGATTACCAAAATGGCCAGGTAATCTTGAAAGAAAATAAGATGCCCCAACATCCGGATAATGTCCAAATGAGGCTTCTGGCATGGCAAATACCTACTTATACACAAATAAATAATTGTTAAAACGAAAGGATCTCCTATAAAATAAAACAAAATATTCATCTTTCAAACATTAATATTATAATTTTAGAAGAAATTAGCTATAAAGCTCACCGTATTTTCAGTTACAATACGGAATTTTGCATTCATGGAAAGACCAGCACCTCCTCCCATTACAGCTCCATTGATAAGGAAAACCTTCATGCATGCATGCATGTTTAATAATTGAAAATAATTTATTTCAAGGATACATACCGTTGATCATCATGATAAAACTTACAACTGGTTTTTTGTATGTCGCCACCAAATAATCCAAAGTTAGCTGGTTTTTGTAAAAATCCTTAACACAATACAAGTTTCCTAATATAACACATCATTAAACACACAATTTTAGTTTTTATATATGCTTCAAATCAACTAGTCTACCATCTAGCTTAAAACAAAAGGAATTTTTTCTAATTTATATATATATATATATAAATCAAATAAAAACTACACCAACGTAACCTTGCATCCCTGCTTCCGGATAACATTTTATCTTAGCCTTATTTATTTGTATTGGTCCATCAAGAAAACATAGGGAAAACCAATGTAGTCCCTCAATTTTTCTACCATAAAATTAGGTTAACCGATAGATAGGGGGTTGGGTTTAATAATATAATTTTTAATCAAATTGATCTTTAATTTAATAATAATTTAAAAAAAAATAGAATTCATGTTTTTTTTTTTTCAAAAAAAAAAAACTACGGGCTGTCCATCAATTTTTTGGTCTAGATCCAATCAATTCATTTAGTAGAAAACATAGGGACAACCCGACCCTATCTATGAATGTTCTACTTAAAATCCTATTTTTTTTCGATTCCCCTTCGTTGACCTCCTACCCACCAGAACACCTATATATATATATATTATAATTAAAGAGGTTAGTTTTTCTTCAATTACATTATTATTGTTAGATTTTAATTATATTCCTTCGATCTAAATGTATTAGTTTATATAGGTTACTTTTATATATTACGTGTTATACCATATAATTTGTGAACAAGGTACGACACTTTACTAACCAAAAAATGTGTAGTGATCACTTTTGATGTCATTGAAATGAAATTATATTTGATCCCCATTGTCAATATTATGAATGTATTAGTTAGTTTGAAATTTATAAATTTAGGTTCTTAGCATTGTTAAGTTATCACTTTGTTAATTTTCAATTTTGTAGATTCAGGTTCAATGTTTTATTTATTTGAAATTTGTATCTTTAGATTAATTTTTGTTTTAACATTGAAAATTTAATATTTTAAAAATAAGAAAATTTCATAACCATAATTTAATAATTACAAGAATTTATAAAAATGATTTTTGAGGGTGTTCTTCGATTAATTATAATTGGCCATTACATACTCAAATTCCATAACTGTATATAATTTTAATAATTAACCATTAAATACTCAATATATAATTTCAGGGAAATCCATGTTACTTTAGGAGGATGGTTGTCGGATAATTATTTTTTATTAAACCGATAGACAGGGTCGGGTTTAATAAAAAAAATTTTTTATCAAATTGATCATTAATTTAATAATAATTTTTTTAAAATAGATTTCATGTTATTTTTTATAAAAACAAAACTACGGGGGTTGTCCATCAATTTTTTGGTCTAGATCCAATCAACTCATTTAGTAGAAAACAGAGGGACAATCCGAACATATCTATGAATGTTCTACTTAAAATCAGTTTTTTTTTTCAATTCCCCTTCGTTGACCTCCTATCCACCAGAAACACCTATACAGTGTTTTAAAAGGCGGAGCGTGAGGCGAGGCATTTTACTTAGTATAGGGTGAGGCGTAAGCCTCGAGACGTGGGGCTTAAGCCCTACGGATCTTTAACTTTTTAATTTATAATATAGTATAATAATATAATAACACAAAATTATAAAAATACATTAATAGTTTGAGATAATTACAAACATAATTAAGGAAACTCATAGAAAATAAAACTTCCAACATGATTATACTGGTATAAATAATCTAATATCTTAACTTTCTAATAATAAAAGAATCATTATTTCTAAAAATATTTTTTTTTATCATACTATACAATTTACCCTCCTAAAGGAAAATAATCAATAAAATTTACTACTATTATAATAAAAACATCACTCTATCATGAATAAAAATCAAATTAGTTTCAAATAGCTAAATAAAATGTGATAATTTTGAGACATATGACAAAACTATGAAGACCAATGATAAGTGAAAAAGTAAAATTTCGCTATGTATTTTTTTTTTAAATGTTACGTACTAAATAATTACCTGCACAATGTTACCAAATAGTAAAGATACGATACTACAACTTGTTATTTGAGTTACTCACAATCGTCTTATCTCTATAGATTAAAAAATTATTAAGTATATTCAATTATTCAATAATTACGAGGGTCAAGAATGTTAACTAAAGAATTTAACACATAATTTGTGTAAGATCTATTAGGCGAGCCCCGAGTGTTGGACGTTGGACGTGCTTAGGGAGTACAATTGGGCGCTTAGGGTGTAAGTCTTACAGAACTAAGTCCCACAATTGAGTTTCAGGGTGTTTTGCTAGAGTCTCACCCCAGGGCGATCCCCGAGGCGAGTCCCAACAGAATTTTTTAAAACACCGCACCTATATATATTAATTATAACAGAATTTTTTAAAACACTGCACCTATATATATTAATTATAATTAAAGAGGTTAGTTTTTCTTCAATTACATTATTTTTGTTATATTTTAATTATATATCTTCGATCTAAATGTATTAGTTTATTTAGGTTACTTTTATATATTACGTGTTTTACCATATAAATTGTGATCAGGTAGACACTTTACTAACCAAAAAATGTGTAGTGATCAATTTTGATGTCATTGAAATGAAATTATATTTGATCCTCATTGTCAATATTATGAATGTATTAGTTAGTTTCAAATTTATAAATTTAGGTTCTTAGCATTGTTAAGTTATCACTTTGTTAATTTTCAATTTTGTAGATTCAGGTTCAATGTTTTATTTATTTGAAATTTGTATCTTTAGATTAATTTTTGTTTTAACATTGAAAATTTAATATTTTAAAAATAAGAAAATTTCATAACCATAATTTAATAATTACAAGAATTTATAAAAATGATTTTTGAGGGTGTTTTTGGATTAATTATAATTGGCCATTACATACTCAAATTCCATAACTGTATAGATAATTTTAATAATTAACCATTAAATACTCAATATATAATTTCATTGAAATCCAAGTTACTTTAGGAGGATGGTTGTCGGATAATTATCAACCATTATTAAACAATAAAATTTAATTATCAGTACAACTTAATTAATCTAATTTTATATGTAATCTAATTTATAATTAAATATCTGTATTTTTTAGATAAATCATAGTATGCTGATATATGAAAAGACTAATGAAAATTGTGTTTACTCAATTACATGATTTAGAGCTTATGGGAGTGTCTTGTGCATTTTAGGTAAAAAAGAGTTTGAAATCAACCAAGTATAGAACAAAAGGTTGATGATACTCGCAAAATGAAGTCCAAGGCAAAGCCAGAAGCTCGCCTAGCGGGATGGAAAGAGAAGGGGGCCAAAATTAACACCCCTCTTAAATTAAGCCCCTACACGAAGCACAGGGAGGGCAAAGGAAAAGACCTTTGTGACGCGAGGGGCATGATGAGTTAATACACCTCTATTATAGACCTACATAATTTTAGGCCCTTTCCTAGTCTTATTTGGTAGACCCTCAAAGATGATTTCAACATTATAAATACAATACTTATGAATTTTAAAACAAGAATTTGACCATATTGATGAGAGAAACGATGTAGGAATATAGAAAGAAGACAAAATACTATTATTTTAGGGTTATTTCTAAATTCTTAAGATAGATTACCTTATTTGTTGGTTTTGAAGTTAATATTGTGTAGTAAGATTGCAAGTGGCTAAAAGCCTTCATTCTAAGGTTATGGTCATTGTATGAACATAATAGTTTCCAATCCTTTATTATTGTAAATTCTACCATACATGTCTTAATTTCTTGATATTATGCTTACTATTTAGTGGTTTCGTGTACCATAAGAAAAATGAAAAATTCCTAGGGAAACTTGAGAGAATAAATCTAGAAATATAATGTGAATTAAGGGGAGTAGGGTTCGTATGCTGATGGATCAACTGCTAGGATTAAGTCGTATCTAAATTTTCCTACTTGTCTTAAATACAACACGATATAAAAATGTATTTTGAGTGATTTACCACATCCCCTCTCAATGATGTAGGTGCGAGGCCAATCTAGGTAGGTGGTTAGAGTCTTGGGAGACCACGGTCATATTATCAACCAAGTGACTTAGCAAGTCAATAGATATCTTAGTCATGCTTAACAACAGTAAAACAATATGATGGAATTACACAAGCATCATAGCCCTAGGCTTTAATAACTCTAGGAACAACACCCACAATCATTCTTACTTACTTGCATTACTTAGTATAATTAATAGGTTAAACAACAACAACCAACTCTCTCTTGAACTAAATACCATTTATTCTCATAACGATAGTAGTGGAATCTGTAGCTTGTCATCAGCAACTAAATTTTTGAGGGATCGATAAACCCAATTATCTAACAATCACTTATCACTTGCTAACACGTACACTTGAGTATTGTTGGGTTTAGGATATTTTTTCCCTTTCTATGTGGATAAATAAAAGTCTTATTAGGACCTGCCTACTTTAGCCCATAACCCAAATATTATGTGACATATATAAGGCTTATTTGGTCTTATTTTTCAGAAACACAAGAGAGAAAAATCAAGAGAGATTCGTTTTAGAGATTGAGAGAAAAAAAGAAAAATCCCGTTTTTGTTTCTGAAAATTTTCTGCTAAGGCAGTCTGTTTCAGACACAGTTTGCCGCTTCGTTAACCGTTGGATCGTGCTAAAATTTGAACTGAGAGTTCTCAGCATCTGGTTATTGCAATTCAACAGTGAAGATTGGATTTAAAGGTCTGTAACCTCTGATTTTGGGGCGTGAGCAGTAGCGCGTTTTTGGGTGAAATCTCTTCTTTAATTCTCTAGTTTTGGTGCAATCTTGATTTGTTGTTGCTCGTTGTTTGGCGCTTGTTTTGTGGCCAATTTTGGAGAACAATTTTGTAACTCGTAGTGTTTATAGTGGAGCTTTTGGTCCTGTGGTTTTTTACTCTTCACATCGAAAGGTTTTTCACATAACTCGTTGTGTTTTGTGTGATTGACTTGTTCTTATCTTATTGCTTTAGTTTGGTTGATATCCTTGTTGTCCATTATTCATATTGCTTGATTTGGTTTGTCTTCTCTTGGTTCAAATTAAAAGGAAAAGTTTAGATTTGGGTATTATTCCACTGCTATCATGTCTGACATTTTTGTTAGTGCCTTGCCTTTCCCAACTAAGTGCTACACTTGAGTATGTGTGGGAAGGACAAAAATTTATTGACGCCATCGATGGGGACTTAAAGAATTAGCATAACTCCATCTCATCTGAGGGAGAGAGACTTTTTTTAAGTATAGAGCAACCAACCATTAATAACAATCCAGTGATGATGGAAAACCCACCACCAATCCCATTAATAGCAGTGCATGAAATGGTAATCCCAATCGCAGTGAATGTTAACTCCAGTACTGTGAAGCCTAACATTACTGAAAGATGGGATCTAAAGAAAAATATTGTGATAATTGTTCCACTCTAGTGGGCACTTCACATGTCTACCACACGAGAACTCACATGCTCATCTCTAGACATTCTTGGTGATTGCAGACACTTTTATCACTAATTGTCTCTTTGGACTATGTGAGACTCATATTGTTTCTGTTCTCACTTTTAGGGGAAGCTAAATGATGGCTTAAAGCGGAACTACCAAACTATATCACTTCACAAGTTGGCTTAGCTCATAGATTCATCACATTGGGAAATTAGACAACTAAACTAAGAAGTAAGATTTTGGATTTCAGACAAAGCAAAAGAGAAGACTTGCCTAAGACTGGGAATATTTTAAGATATATATTGTTGCTCCGTTGTACCCACCATAATAGAAATAAGGAAGTTCAAGATCATACTTTTATTGAAAGTATATTTTCACTCTTAAGATTCTTCATCATTCAGCTCCAAGTGGACAAGCACTTGAGAAAATATATGATGAGCTAGTGCAACTCTTAAATAGGTTGGCAAATTTTAAATAGTTTGGCATCCAGTAATGTTATCTAGACTAGCAAGTCCAAAAGTTATCTGTTGGATTATGTCTGTTAGTACTTTGCCCCTCCAATCCTCATCCCAAAACACTATATCTTTCAATAGGCATGCATTTACTAGAGGTTCTACATTACTAATTTTATTCTATATATATTCTTCTATATCTTTAGTATCATAGAAATGTTTCATTAATGCTATAAATGAGTAGTGATGTTTTTTATGAAGGTATGTCAATATTTCAAAAGAGCTTTGGATGTTGTATACTCCAAATAATAACGTTTTGTCTATCGTTGGAAACACTTTATGCTTCTTGATTTATTAATCATTGTTGTGACTTGAAGTGGAAATAAAGCATTATTTTTATTTATTTTTTGATGGCCATTTCTTAAGATGTTTGCATGTTTTGATGATAAATATCCATCTTTGATGATTTGGTCAATGTTCTATTTTGATTCATCCTATTATGAATTCTTTATGATTTGCAACTGCTATGTGAGTGGATGGGTCAAGTCTATATCCTCTTTTAGGTGTGGACAATTCATAACCCTATCTTTAGCTTCACTATTAGTTTTCAGAATACTTAGGAGTTTAGTTGGTCCTCCACTTATTGTTTTAATAGTTTTATTAGTTTTTTATGACCTTGTGAATCTCATCTGAACTGCTATTCATCACTTCATTCATATTAGCCACCTCTTTATTCTCATCCTCATCTCAATTTTGGATTTTTTCATCAGGGTCTTACCAACTTATAACAACTTTATGTTATTTACTTTTTATTCCCATATCCCAAGTGATTATTTCTAAGTCATGTGAGTTGTTGATATGTGTATTGTTGATGTCCTTTGTGATTGTTCTATTATTTGTGTCTTGGCCAGTACCTTGTCCACTGTTGATTTTGGTTGTTGTACCAGTGGCATTACCTTGTCCATTGGTTTGAACTCTATTTTAGTATGGTTGTTTGTCAAAAGTGTTTTTGACCCATTGTTTAGAAGAGATATTTTTCAACCCATTATTTAACAGAGATCTTTTCTATACCCTATGAATTTTTCTCCTCAGTTTTCTCTAGTATTTATCGGTACTTCTGTCGGTGTGTTTTTGTTGTTCTATGTTACAAGTGTTCCCACTATTTTTCTAAGGTTTTGTGTTACTATTGTTCCCATTGTTTTTGTGTGAATAGCTAACTTGGATTCCTCTATCCTGTTGGTGTCTTTCCTATAGTGCTATAAATTTATTGTTGGTGTGCACTCCAGGATCATATTGATGTCCCTGTTGAGCAGCTGGTTAAGTGTACAGTTGTTGATTAGTGTTAGTTAGCTGACAGTTAGTTTTAATTAACAGTGAAGAGTTTGTTATTCAGTTAAATAGGTAGCCACTTCTATATAAAGCATTGTAAAGCATCTTTTTCAGTTAAGCTGTATATTCATAATTCAATCAATATAGAATCTCTTTCTTCTCTGTTCTTCAGCTTTAGCTTGTTAAGAATTACTGAAACTAACATGGTATCAGAGAAATTGGAAACGATTTTGAGGGCTTAATTCTGAGGATTTTACAGCTTTGCTACAACAAAGTTTGCAGGAATTAAATCATGGCGATCGAGCATGCATCTACAGGAGGATCTAGCGGCAGAGCAACAGAAGACGCCATTAATGGGAGCTCAATTACTATTGATCATAATCATCTGTTGTACTTGAGTTCTTCTGATGTACTAGGAGCTTTATCGATTGTGATTCAATTGACCGGAATGGAGAATTACACAATTTGGAGTCGAGCAATGGAGATCGCACTGCTTGGAAAGAACAAATTAGGATTTGTCGATGGATCTGTGATGCACACTGATTTCGAAGGAGAATTGAGAAAGATTTGGGATCGCTGCAATGCTATCGTTATCTTTTGGCTTACATATAATGTGAGTAAGGAACTGCTTAGTGGAATCCTTTATTCCTCCAGTGCACATCAGGTATGGCTTGATCTCAAAGAGAGATTTGATAAGGTCAATGGATCGAGGTTGTATCAGTTGCATAGAAGTATATTTACGCTTACACAAGGAGTTTTGTCTGTTTCTGCTTACTACACAAAATTGAAAAATTTGTGGGATGAGTATGATTCTATTCTGCCTCCACCTAGTTGTGATTGTTCTAAGTCTAAGGAATATGTGGAACAAATGCAATATCAGCGTTTACTTCAATTCATGATGGGCTTGAATGATAGATTTTCACAAGTAAGAGGTCAAATTCTCATGATGCACACTTTGCCGAATGTGAACCAAGCCTATGCTTTAGTTATACAGGATGAATGTCAGAAGGGAATTGCTGGCAATATTAATGAAGGAATAAAGTCCTTGGCAATGTATACAAACAGGACAAATCGACCACAACAATTCAATAATAGGCAGAATCCAAGGAAGAATTATCAGTCCCTTTGCTGTGACTTCTGTAACATGAGGAGGCATGTTAGGGGAGATTGCAACAAGCTGAAAAAATGTGATCATTGCCATTCAACTGGACATGTGAAGGAGGATTGTTACTTGCTAATTGGATGTCCTGAAAATTTCAAAGGAAAGAAGAAGGTCAATGCAGTTATTAGAGGTAGATCAATGCAACAACAGGACACTCATATGCAGGTCCCTATGGACAAGATAGCACACTCAACTGCAACAGGACAAGCACCTGGTGCTCAGAACACACAGGAGCAATGGCTAGAACTGCTACACAAGTCCTCACCACAATAGCTTCCACAAATGCTTGAGACATTGCAGGGATGCAACCCTCAAAGCATTGTCAACATGGCAGATAATTCCAACTCTCATTTGAAGTGGATTATAGATACAGGGGCCTCAGATCACATGATACACAATCATCATTATTTGATTAATGATAACTTAGTAAATAGTAGAGGAAAGGTGCAGTTGCCTACAAGAGAATCTGCCATAGTTTCACATATTGGAAGTGTAAAACTTAATGAATGTGACATGATTAGTGAAGTTCTGTGCATACCAACATTCAAGTTTAACCTATTGTCTGTACACAAAATGACAAAAGAGTTAAACTGCTATGTTTCCTTTTTCCCTACTCACTGTGTTTTACAGGATCTCTTGTCTAGGAAGGTCAAGGGGATTGGTAAAGTATAAGATGGATTGTATGTGATGCACTGGCCAGTAAAGCAACTAAATGTGAAGGGTCACACAATGTTTGCAATTAAGGAGGGAACTACAGATCCAGAACTTTGGCACAAGAGACTAGGACATGTTCCTATGGAAGTACTTAGAAGAATAAATGAGTTTAATTCTAGTAGTAGTTTTACTATTGATCATTGTATTGTTTGTCCACAAGCTAGGCAGACTAGGATTCTATTTTCTCAGAGTAGTACCACAGTGGATGATATTTTTGACTTGGTGCATATGAGTGTCTGGGGTTCCATACAAAGTCACTACTCACAATGGTATGAGATACTTTCTCACCCTAGTTGATGATAAGTCTAGGTGGACTTGGAGTTTCTTGCTTAGTTTGAAGTCTGATGTAATTGTTGTATTGAAACATTTTTTGACAATGATAAAGAATCAGTTTGGAAAGTGTGTTAAGGTGTTCAGGTCTGATAATGGAGGTGAATTTTTGAATTCCAGCTGTTGTGAATTATTTGTGTCTCTTGGGATCATTCATCAGAAATCATGCCCACACACTCCACAACAAAATGGAGTTGCAGAAAGGAAGCATAGACATTTATTAGAAACTTCCAGGGTATTCAAATTCCAAAGCCATTTGCCAAATAGGTTCTGGGGAGAGTGTATAGAAGTTGCAACCTATATTATCAATAGGATCCCACTGTCCTTTCTGAAAAACAAGTCACCATATGAAATATTTTATGGTGAACAACCTTCTTTGTCACATCTCAGGGTGATAGGTTGTCTTGTTTTTGCTACAAACTTGAACACGAATGATAAATTTGCACCAAAGGCAAGGAAAGTTGTGTTGCTTGGTTATGCTACTAGCCAAAAGGGATATAAGCTACTTGATATTGAATCCAAAATACATTTTGTCAGCAGAGATGTCAAGTTTCATGAGGATGTGTTCCCCTTTCAAACTTTAGATCTTGGACAAGACAAAGATCAGGTTGTTTCATTGTCTTATTCACATATGGAAGATTGTGACCTTACACCTTGTGTTGTATTCAGAATTATAGAGGATGCCTCTGAAACTGTAACTCAACAGGCTGCTGACACTGACTCTTCTTGTCATGGTTCAACCATTGAATCTCAAGATCAGGTACCCTTGGTTGCTTCTCCTGAACCAAGCATTTTACCAACTCAGTTGCCTGTTGCTACCAGAAGATCCAATAAACCTGCAAAGCCCCCAATTTGGCATACATATTACATTTTGTCAAAGAACAAAGCTACAGGTTATTGCTCCTATCCTATTACAGATGTGCTGGACTATCAAAGCATCACACCTGCCTACAGAAGTTTTGTCACTAAATTTTCACAAAGAAGGAACCTGTTTCTTATCAGGAGGCTATACAAGATCCTAGATGGATTATAGCTATGCAAAGTGAGATACAAGCATTAGAAGACAATCATACATGGGAGATTACTACCCTGCCTAAGGATAAGATGGCAATAAGTAGTAAATGGGTGTACAAGATCAAATACAGGGCTGATGGGGAAGTTGATAGGATCAAAGCAAGGTTGGTAGCCAAGGGTTACAATCAAAAGGAAGGCTTGGACTATCAGGAAACCTTTTCTCCTATTGTAAAAATGGTGAATGTTAGAGCAGTCATAGCCTTAACAGCTGCACAACATTGGCAAATACACCAAATGGATGTATTCAATGCTTTTCTTCAAGGAGATCTGTCAAGCCTTAGAAGTCAAAGCATACATCACATATCATCATGCATAACTTATTAGTTGTAGTAGCTGCATAGGAAACATAAAGCATATAGTACTTTTCTCCATTGACTGAAGAAGTTTACATGGATTTTCCCTTGGGATTTGTCTATCAAAGTGAGAAGGGGACAGGGACAATATGCAAGCTTACAAAGTCACTTTATGGACTTAAACAATCCAGTAGACAGTGGAATATAAAATTGACCACAACATTAGCTAACTCAGGCTTCCAGCAGAGTAATTATGACTATTCCTTGTTCACAAAACATCAAGGAGAAAGGTTAGTGACGGTGCTTGTTTATGTTGATGACCTATTGATCACAGGCAATGACCACAAGTTGATCTTGGAAACAAAGAAGACCCTCCAAGACAACTTTAAGATTAAAGATCTAAGTGAGTTGAGATACTTCCTAGGGATTGAATTTGCTAGAAACAACAATGGGATCCTTATGCATCAAAGAAAGTATTGCCTAGAACTAATTTCATATATGGGGCTATCTAGTTCAAAGCCTGTAGGTTCTCCTGCTGAGTTGAATCAGAAACTTACAACTACAGAAATTGATTTACTCCTCCCTCCTACTGATGAGCAGGATAAGTTGTTGAGTGAGCCTGAAATTTATCAGAAATTGGTTGGGAGATTGCTTTATTTGACAATGACAAGGCCAGACATTGCATTTGCAGTGCAACTACTAAGTCAATTTATGCACATCCCCAAGACATCCCACATGAATGCAACATTAAGGGTGGTGAGGTATGTTACACCAGACTTAGGTATACTTATGGCATCTACTGCTGACAATCACCTTACTGCATATTGTGATGCAGATTGGGCATCATGCCCAAACAATAGGAAGTCCATAACAGGAAACATGGTTACATATGGGAACTCACTAATTTCATGGAAGGCCAAGAAACAGGACATTATTTCAAGGAGCTCAGCTGAAGTTGAGTATAAGAGCTTGGCTTCAACAGTTGCAGAGGTTGTGTGGTTGGTTGGTCTCTTTAAAGAACTAGGGGTTCAAGTGAAGTTGTCAGTGCACATACACAGTGACAGCAAATCAGCTATACAGATAGCTTCTAATCCAGTGTTTCATGAACGAACTAAACATATAGATATTGATTGTCATTTCATCAGGGAGAAGGTTCAAATGGGAATAGTTCAACCAGTGTACTTAAATACAACAGAGAAACCTGCAGACCTACTTACCAAAGGACTCACCTATTTGCAGCATAACTATCTACTTACCAAGCTAGGAATGAATAATGTTTTTCATACACCTAGATTGAGGGAGGATGTTGAGCAGCTGGTTAAGTGTACAACTATTGATTAATGTTAGTTAGCTGACAGTTAGTTTTAATTAAAAGTGAAGAGTTAGTTAGAGTTTGTTATTCAGTTAGATAGCTAGCCACTTCTAAATAAATCATTGTAAAGCATCTCTTTCAGTTAAGCTGTATATTCATAATTCAATCAATATATAATCTATTTCTTCTCTGTCCTTCAGCTTTAGCTTGTTAATAATTACTAAAACTAACCGTCCCTATGAACATTTTCGTTTTCATCCTTGATCATTCCCTCCCCTTTGGTATTATCTATTTCTCCTCTAACTATTCTTAGTTTTTTGTTTCAACAAAATTGTCAACCGGAGTCACCTACTTCCTTTTATCCTTTGATGTATATGTTGGTTTCACGACCAAATAATCGTTGTTGAGTTTTTTATTAGGTATTTTCTCTTGTTCTATATTTTGTCTTCTCTTCATCCTTAGGATATAAGTTAAGATGAATAACATAAAATTCTTTCTCATTATCTCCTTGAAACTTGCAGATTTTTGTGTTTTGGAACATAATCATATTGGATTAGTATCCGCTTCTAAACTATATTCCTCTTGTTCTTCTTTCTCGTGCTTATGTTAATTCATAGATAAAGTTTTGATGAGAGATACACCTTCACCTTAATCTTAGAACAACTACGTTTCATTAGATTACATTACCCATGTTCATTTGAATAGGTTTTCCTACAAATGATGTCATTGGAAAAGTTGTCTGCTTCACTAGGTAATTTGAAGGTAGGTAAGAGATAGATCCACACAATTACAATTATCCTTTCTTACTATGTGTTGAACATGAGGTTCCACTTTAATGTACACATAGGGTACAATCAATTCATACATGATAAATAATTTGTTTAGATAACAGATTCACATAATCTTCTAGTAGGGCACTCAAATTAGCACATATATGTGATGCAATAGACCTATAGTGCATTCTCCCTTTGGTATACACTGTATAAGAATTATACAACTTTTTTTTATATTTGGCCAACCATATCGGAACTTTTCAACAACTGCATATTTAAGAATATTGCTTAAGATCATCTTTTATCTTCTTCTTCTTCCTATACAATCATTATCTCCATGAATATGCGTTATTGGTTTAAACTCAATGGGAATTTTGGGTTTTATTACATATGTGAGTTGTAGGGTTGATGTGTATGTTATAGAGTAGTCTTTGTAGTTGTAAAGTTGATATGTGGATATTGCAATGGTTGAATGACCTCCATAAAAGGTTGTCCAATGGCTATGTTACCATGAATCATAGGTGTAACTAGGCTTTTAGGTTTTTGTATCATCGATTTTCTAGAGAGAATTTTCTCTGGTTGGACATTCTATTTTTCTCCTCTATTCAAACTCATTGAGTTGTTCTACCATTAAAAAAAATACTTAATGGCTAAAATCTGAATGATAATATTCAGTTATAAAAATAATGGAATGACTGGCAAAAATCTAATTAATTAAGATTAAAATTTAAAAAGAAGACATGATCACATAACTCAGCACACCAAAAAAGAAAATAATCCTTATGTTATTACCTTGTAGCATGAATTGTATCACTCGGACTACGTCTCCTCCAGCACAAAATACTTTTCCTTTTCCCTATATTGAAAATAAAATAAAATTATAGTGTCAAAAAGCAGGAACTCTAAATACATATAGACATGATTTTAATTTTAAAATGCTTATATTAAATTTATAGAACATATTTATGTCACAAGTTCGGTGAAAAAGTTGAAACTAACCATGACTAATGTAACACCTCGAACTTTGGTTAGTTTTTAGTTTTGGGTAAACTTTAAACGACCATATCTTTTAGAACAAAAATAATTAGAGGGCCCATGAGCTATCAAACTGAAGGTCTCAGAGTCTTCTTTTCAACGTTGCCAAGTTTGCTAAATTCTGAGCTCAGAGTGAGAAGTTATGTCCATTTGAGTGAAGCCTCTCTAGTTAAGGCATTTCATCCGTTTGAGAATGGGGTATTTTGGACTTTTCCATACCCCACACGACTTGACCACATTTTCCTCACACTAGTTAAGGGTCTAATCAGACGCTAAGTTATTTTTCACATTCCTAATCGGTTAGACTTTTAGGGCTAAGTTTCAAGAAGAGGAAAAGAGGGTTTTCAAGCGTTCTTCCAAGAATTGAAGAATTTTGCCAAGAACAAGGGTTATTTCGTGGTATGTAAGATTCTCATAGTGTTGGCATTGTTTGCCCTCACGCCAATCATGAAATTTCATTCGTGAATTCGTTCTTGAAATTATTTGTTTCGAAATTCTTGAGAAGTTCTTGAGTTTTAGTTTCTATTCTTTAACAATGGAAGTTTTGAGTTCTTGAGGTGAGGGTCTTGTCAATGAGTGGTATTTCTTGATAGAATTGAGTGATATTTCATTGAATATTGGGTTTATGAATCACAGAGAGTTTGGAAGGAATCAATCAATTCTAGATGAGTTAGGACCCAAAATTGAACAAGAAAATTAGTCAGATTTCTGGGTTCGGGCTAAGGGAAATGCGCCCACATAGCGCCAGCAGGGCTGGTTCCCTACGCTAGCAGTGCATCCCAAAGTACTCCAAGTACTTTGAGGCCTAGTGTGACGCGCCACTGATGCGCCAAGGTCGCCAGGCCCATTTTTTCTCCGTTCTTCGTCCCATGTGTGTTCGTTCAAATCATGTTTTCGCTCTCTTCTTGATATTAACTATTAAAGTATTCATTAATCCTTGAGATATCCTACATATCCTAAATCACATTTCTTAATTTACATTTTGAATTAAAGTAAAGTTAAGAGGAAAGTTCAAGAGATCCTTTTGAGTAAAATTTGATAACTCTTTCGCAATTAACTAAAGTTTTGAACTAAGTCTTGAGTAAATGAGTATGAGAATGAGGAAAGTTGACTTCATGTTTCAAAATGAGTATAAGGGAACTGATTATGTATGTAATATGTAACACCTCGGGTCTCAAAACGAAGAAAATCCTAGTTTTCAGAAAATTTGGTGCCAGTTTCAATGGAACCACCCACGGACCATAGGTGGGACCATGGACCGTAGGTGGGGTTCGGTCGTTAAGGCCCAAATCCTTATAGTCTCTGATCCCACCCACGGTCGACCAGTACGGTTCATTGTTGGACCTACGGACCGTAGGTATGGGTCAGCAGCCAGCTAGAGGGAAATTGTTATTGTCAACTTCAAACGGTCATCACTCGTAGCACAAAAGGAATTACGTGGCCCATGACCTATCAAATGAAATATAATTGAATCATCTTTCAAACACCACCGAGTTTGCTAAAATACCATCTCAGAGTAAAAAGTTATTTTCATTTTAGTGAAGCCCTATCGGAAAGACTTGACTGATGACCCCTACTTATGGTTGGTAGGTCAACCCATGGACCGTAGGTCCCTCCCTGGGTGGCCTTCGTTAGAATTAAGTCAGGTCGTTTTGGTCCTTTCCCCTATGCGTTGGGCACTTAAACTACGTCGTTTGATCCCTAAACTACGTAGTTTTGGTCAGTTTAAGCCTAGTAACTTAGTCAGATCTTTCCCTAAGCGATTCATTCACTAAAAAATCATCAAACTTAGTCAGATCTTTCCCTAAGTGATTCATTCACTAAAAAATCATCAAACTTAGAACAAAAGAGGAGAAAAAAGGCTACCCAAACCCATCCCAGAACGCAACAGGTTTTCTTCAGTTCCAACCCCGAAATTGAAAGATTTCTCCATAGATTTCGTCACCTGGTATGTGGGATTCCACTAGTGGATTCTTTTCATCCACTAGGTCCCTAGAATTCAATCAGATTCTTGATTCCTATATCTTGCTTAGACCTAGGGTTTCTAAAACCTTAGATATTGGTTGTGATTTAGTTGTTAGAGTTTTCCTAATCAGATTATCATGTTTTCGTGGAATCTTTGCTTAGTGTTTTGCATGAAACTCAGAACCCTAGTTGTGTAGATTCTCTTAGTTCATGAATTACACATGCTAGTTCAGTTAAATATATATACATGCTTCAATTTTTGAATGTCACATTATCAGTATATAATTGTTACATTCTCAGATTTGCATGTCAGTATTTTGAGCTATTCAGTAGTTCAGTCATAATGTATCATACGCATACTCAGTTGGGAGTAGGCTTAGCACCGAGTGGACTAGGGTTTCAGCGTACCCTCATAGTACCAAAACTACGTACCCCATAGGTTTGTAAGTCTCCTCTGTGGGCATCAGATTTAGTGATCACGCCAGTCATACCTTTATACCCCTGGCAAGGTATATCGGGTCCTCTCGATGGGGCGTATACATCTGACTCCATGTTTAGCTCACGTGATTTTATGTCAGTTAATAATAGCTCCCATAGTCAGAATCTAGTGCATTTGACCAGGTTTTCAGTTATACTTCAGTATTTAGTCTCAGCATGCTATGTACTTGGTCATTGCATTCAGTTAAGTTCTTTTCAGTATTTCCATCATGTTCAGATTATGTCATTGCTCAGTTATGATTGTTCAGCTTAAATGTTTTGTTCAACTTTTACCCTATTCTGCATGCTCGATACCTTCCATGTATTGACGCATACTCTACGCTACATCTTTTCATGATGTAGGTTCAGGTTCTCAGTATTCAGATCACACGTAGATCGGTTTCCGATCCATATTCAACAGCTTCAGTGGTGAGTCCTCATACTTCGAGGACAATAGACATGTTTTCAGATTTGGACTTTCATTTTAGTTTCAGTTTTGATAGGGTTAGCTGGGGACATGTCCCAGCAACTCTAGTCAGTTAGAGGCTTTTTTAGACATAGTTTAGATTCAGTGTTAGTTTTTGAGTGATTGTTCAGTATCACTAAACTCTTAGAATTTTATATATATTCATACTAGTATTGGGTATTCCCCATTATTCAGTTATTTCATGATTTAGCTTTCGTATTAGTTTATCTTTTTCGTAGATATATTCAGTTTGCTTATGATATGCCAGCTCAGGGTTACTTGGGGTCACTCGTGATCCTAGGTCCCGTGTTTACATCCAGGGGGTAGCCTCAGGGTGTGACATAATACTTTTACATTTAAAAGAGAGAAACATCGATTTCTAAATGGGTTTACAAGTTCAGAAGAGTTTTAGAGTATTACCTCTTTTAAGTATTTACCTCAAATTGAGAAAGGGTTATGTTTTTAAACATTTAAGCATGAGTTATATATTTTTGGGAGTAGTATTGAGCACCGATATGGGGATCAATTTAGACAACTCAAAATCCTCATAAACCATGTATGCCAGCATAGGTAAAGGATCATACTTTTTAGATGATTCCTTATTTCTTTTAAGCATAGCTTAGTAGATCCACTTAGTTGAGGTTTTTTATACCTAGGAAAGGTATATGACAGTTCTGGCAGCGCGGGCGAGACATTGTTTCATCAGTAGCTCATAGTGATGGTTGTCGGTTAGAGAATCTACCAAATAAGAGTAAAGAGTTTGTTATTGTATTTTTATACATTTTGATTTGATAATTATTGTTTTAAAATATTTAAGTATTGCATCTCTTATTGTTGCTTTCACATTGAGTTGAGCTGAGGTAAGTATTCCTTCCAGCCTTGTCAGTTCAATTTCTATCACTTTTAGTTTTCCCCTTACATACTCGTACATTTAATGTATTGATGTCATTTGACTTGCATCTTTTTATGATGCATATATAGGTGTTCATGGTCATCAATGGGTGCTCCGTTGATACCATTTTCACTCCATTTAGCTTTGGTGAGCCTCATTGCTTTCTTGAGGGTTCCATATTTACATTTTTAGTGTTGTTAAGATGTCGTGAGTCTTGTCCCGACATATATTGTAGTATTTAGAGGCTTCATAGATACTAGTAGTTGAGGCTCTTTCACTATTTCCCCTTGTTGATGTTTTGAGACTTGGAGATTATTACTACTGTTTTTTAAGTACTTTACAACATTTACTGTGTTGAGTTATTGTTCAGACTTTTGAGTTGATCTTTACAACTGAAGTTCTTGTTTTGTTGAGTATGTCTTCCGCTGAGTAGTGAGCCTAGCCAAGGTTTTGCTTGAACCAGCGAAGGTTCTCGAGTGCCGTCCAGGTCCAGGGTGTATGCTTGGGGTGTGAAAAACTTGGTATCAGAGCATAGAGTTCAAAGTCCTAAGGTGTTTATGAAGTTGCGTCCGTAGAGTTCTTGTTATCGATGTGAAGTGCGCCACATATATAATTAGGAAGCTACAACATTTAGGAAACATTTTACTTACTTCTTACTCTCTTTCATGCGATAGAGTTCAACTCTATAAAAGTTTCCTTCTAATTTGTGTTTGCACGTATCTTTCATATCATGCTTCCACTAAGAGTTGTTTGAGGACGTCCTACTAGAAGGAATGTGAATCCTCAAGAACAAGAGGTTCCTAATGCACCAGAGGTGCAACCCTCTCAGGGAGAGGTCACCATGAGGTCACCAATGCTGAGTTTTGGAATGTTATCCAAATGTTGACTCAAGTTGTGGCAAATCAAGCTGGCCAACAAAGAGTAGATCGCTAGGATATGGCTGATACATCCAGGGTCTGTGAGTTCTTGAGAATGAATCCCTTAGAGTTCACAGGGTCAAATATCATTGAGGCTCCGGAGAACTTTGTGGAAGAACACTAGAAGGTGTTTGAGGTTATGCGTGTTGCCGATGCAGAATGTGTGGAGTTAGCTTCATACCAACTCAAAGGTGTTTCTAGGATTTGGTACGATCAGTGGAAGAAGAGCAGGGCTGAAGAAGCACCACTTTTGGGCTTGGCAGTGTTTGAAGGTGCCTTCTTGGGGCGCATCTTTCCCCACAAGCTAAAGGAAGCGAAAGTAAGAGAATTTTCTGAATCTTAAATAGGAATCCATATGTGTGCGTGAGTACAACCTCAAGTTCGCTTAAATATCATGTTATGCTCTGGAGATGGTGGCTGATATGAGAAGCAGGATGAGCTTGTTCGTGTCTAGGCTGTCCAGCTTGTCAAGTAAGGAAGGTAAGGTGGCTATGTTGATATGGTATATGGACATAGCCAGTCTTATGATCCATGTGCAGTAAATTGAGGAAGATAAGCTGAAAGACAGGGAAGAGTTTCCCAGTAAGAGTGCTAAGACATCAAATCGGGAGTTTGGCCAGCAGAAGACCGGAAATATGAACGGTCCTCTTTTCAGAAATGGTCACCTGGACCTGCTCCATTGTCAAAAAGTGCGCCTACACCAAAGAATAGAGGTGATTTCAGGAACTAGAACTCCCAGAATTCCAGAGCTAGACCTACTTAGTCTCAACGTAGTGTGGCACAAGGGGCTAATTGGACTTCTACATGTGTTAAGTATGGTAAGAACCACCTAGGAGCGTGTCGTGATGGCTCTAATGACTGCTTCAAGTATGGACTGATAGGTCACTTCATGAGAGAGTGCCCTAAGAATAGGCAAGGTAATGGTAATGGGGGCAATAGAGCACAATCTTCTTCAGTTACTCCAGCAGACAAAGTTGTTCCGAGAGGAGCTACTTCAGGGACAGGCGGAGGACCAAACCATTTGTTTGCTATAACCAGTCACCAAGAGCAAGAGAACTCACCATATATTGTCACTGGTATGATCAAAGTTTCTACTTTTGATGTATATGCATTACTTGATCTAGGTGCGAGTCTATCTTTTGTGACTCCTTATGTAGCTATGAGGTTCGATATGCTTTCCGGATGACTTTCTTAGCATTTAAGTGTTTCCACACATGTTGGTGAGTCTATTCTAGCAGAAAGAGTTTATCGTGATTCTACCATCTCTATCAATCACAAGAACACCATGGCTGACTTCGTCGAGTTAGACATGGTGGACTTTGATGTTATTCTAGATATGGACTAGCTTCATGCTTTTTATGCCTCAGTTGATTGTAGAACTTGAGTATTCAAGTTTCAGTTTCCTAATGAGTCTGTCTTAAAGTTGAGGAGTAATTCAGTAGTGCCTACGGGTCGTTTCATTTCATACCTTAAGGCCAGAAAGTTAGTCTCTAAGGGGTGCATCTATCACTTAGTCTGAGTTAATGACTCTAGTGTTGAGACACTGCCTATTCAGTCAGTTCCAGTTGTGAGTGAGTTTCTAGACGTATTTCCAGATGATCTTCCTAGAGTCCCTCCTGAGAGAGAAATCAACTTCGGAATAGACATCCTTTATGATACTCGATCAGATCTATTCCGCCATTTATAATGGCTCCAGCTAAGTTAAAATATCTAAAAGAATAGTTGAAAGATCTTCTTGATAAGGGATTTATTCGACCTAGTGTCTCACCTTAGGGTGCTCCGGTCTTATTCAAGAGGAAGAAGGATGGTTCCCTTAGAATGTGTACAGATTACTGTCAATTGAATAAGGTCACCATAAAAAACAAGTATCCCCTTTCAAGAATTGATGATCTTTTTTTATCAAATTCAGGGTGCCACTTGCTTCTCTAAGATAGACCTCAGATATGGCTATCATCAATTGAGAGTAAGAGAAAGTGACATCTCAAAGACAACATTCAAGACCCATTATGGTCATTATGAGTTTTTTGTTATGTCTTTTGGCTTGACCAATAATCCTGCAACGTTCATGAATCTTATAAATAGGGTATTTAAGGCATATCTCGACATGTTTGTGGTTGTATTCATTGATGACATATTGATTTATTTGAGGACTGAGGAGGATCATGCTAGCCATATCAGAATAGTTCTTCAAACTCTCAAATATAGAGAGTTGTATGCCAAATTTTCTAAGTGTGAGTTTTGGCTTGAGTTGGTGGCATTCTTAGGCCACATCTTATCCGGCGAAGGGATTCGGGTTGACACTCAGAGATTGAAGAAGTGCAGAACTGGCCCAGACCTACGTCTCCAACTGACATAAGGAGTTTCTTGGGGTTGGCTAGTTACTACAAAGGGTTTGTCGATGGGGTTTCGTCTATTTCTTCCTCGTTGACTAAGTTGACTTAGAAAATTTCTAATTTTCAATGATCTGAAGGTAATTGTTTGAAAAGCTTTCATTAATTGAAAACACGGTTAACTACTGCCCAGTGTTGACCCTATCGGAGGGTACAAAAGGCTTTATTGTTTATTGTGATGCGTCCATAGTTGGACTAGGTTGTGTATTGATGCAGATTGGTAAGGTTATAGCCTATGCATCCAGATAGCTCAAGATTCACGAGAAGAATTACCCAACTCATGATCTCAAGTTGGCAGCAGTAGTGTTTGCTCTAAAAAATATGGTATCACTATATCTATGGTGTTTATGTAGATGTGTTCACCAACCTTAAGAGTCTCTGGTATGTTTTCAATTAGAAAGAGCTTAATCTCAAACAATGAAGGTGGTTAGAGTTACTCAATTACTACGACATGCGTATCTTCTATCACCTAGGTAAGGCTAATGTTGTTGCTGATGCTTTGAATATGTTGTTCATGGAAAGTACTGGCCATATTAAGGAAGGTAATACAGAATTGGCCAAAGATGTGCACATACTTGCACGATTAGGAGTCCAATTGTTAGATTC
The DNA here is from genome assembly GCA_029582725.1 of Solanum chiquidenum. Lineage (NCBI taxonomy): Eukaryota > Viridiplantae > Streptophyta > Magnoliopsida > Solanales > Solanaceae > Solanum > Solanum chiquidenum. The sequence goes on from JAJOOS010002307.1 coordinate 27,858, forward strand.
CAATGAAGGTGGAGCGGTGGTGATGAATGGGGCTGAATCATCACTAGTGTCTGAAGTGAAGGAGAAACAAGACCAAGACCCTATTTTGCTTGAATTAAAGGCGAATGTTCATAAGCAAAAGGTGATGGCTTTTGAACAAGGGGGAAATGGTGTGTTGAGGTATCAAGGTAGATTGTGTGTGTCGAAGGTGGATGAGGTCCAAGAGAGGATCATGGCAGAGGCTCATAGTTCCAAATAATCAATCCATCCTAGTTCCACAAAGATGTACCATGACATGGGAGAAGTTTATTTGTGTAGTAGTATGAAGAGGTGCATTGTAGAGTTCGTTGCTAAGTGCCCGAATTTCCAACACGTCAAGGTAAAGCACCAAAGGCCCGGTGGTGTGGCTCAGAACATAGCTCTTCCGGAATGGAAGTGGGAGATGATTAACATGGATTTCATTATTGGCTTGTCATGCTCTCGCAGACTGAATGATTCGATTTGGGTGATTGTAGATCGGATGACTAAATCAGCCCACTTCTTACCGGTAAAGACTACCAATCAACCGAGAACTATGCCAGATTGTATATTCAAGAGATAGTTCGACTACATGGAGTTCCTGTGTCTATCATTTCAGATAGGGGTGTGCAATTCACCGCTCAATTCTAGAAGTCTTTTCAGAAAGGTTTGGGTTTGAAGGTAAATCTTAGTACCGCTTTCCACTCTCAGAGTGATGGTCAAGCAAAGTGTACAATCCAGACTCTAGATGATAGGTTGAGGGCATGTGTCATAGACTTCAAAGGAAATTGGGATGATCACTTGCCTCTCATAGAGTTTGCTTACAATAATAGTTATCACTTTAGTATCCAGATGGCTCCTTATGAGACTCTTTATGGGCGAAGATGTAGATCACCTATTGGTTGGTTTGAGGTTGGTGAAGCTGAGTTGATAGGGCCAAACTTGGTTCATCAAGTCATGGAGAAAGTGAAGATCATTTAGGAAAGGCTAAAAATAACACAAAGTCGTTAGAAATCTTATGCATATGTTAGGAGGAGAGACTTAGAATTTTAGGTTGATGACTGGGTCTACTTGAAGGTTTTACCCATGAAGGGTGTTATGATATCTGGTAAGAAGGGGAAACTCAGTCCCTGGTACATTGGTCCTTACAGGATATCCAAGAGGGTTAGTAATGTAGCTTATGAGTTGGAGCTACCTTCAGAGTTAACACCAGTTCATCTGGTGTTCCATGTATCCATGCTAAAGAAGTGTTTGGACGATCCTTCACTTATTGTACCTACATAGAATATTGGTATTAAGGATAGCTTATCTTATGAGGAGATGCCCGTTCAGATTCTTGATTGTCAGGTTCGCAAGCTAAGGACCAAGGAGGTTGCATCAGTCAAGGTTTTATGGAGGAATCAATTTGTTGAGGAAGCTACTTAGAAGGCTAAGGAGGATATGAAGAAGAGATACCCACATCTTTTTACTTCCAGAGAAATTCCAGACCAAGGTACTAACTCTTTGTAAAGTACTCTTTAAGTTTATATGTTGAGTTATGTTAATTGTTTGTTGGATGTTTGGGTTGGGGTTGTTAGATGCTTCCCACCCCTGTTCTGCTTAGTGTGATCTCATTCGAGGAAGAAAGTTCCCAAGGGGAAGATATTGTAACACCTCGAACTTCGATTAGTTTTTAGTTTTGGGTCAACTTCAAACGACCATATCTTTAGCACAAAAAGAATTAAAAGGCCCATGAGCTATCAAATTGAAGGTCTCTGAGTCCTCTTTCCAGTGCCGCCAAGTTTAATAAATTCCGAGCTCAGAAGTAATGGTCATTTGAGTGAAGCCTCTCTAGTTAAGGCATTTCATCCGTATGAGAAAGGGGTATTTTGGTCTTTTCCTACCCCACACGACTTGACCACATTTTCCTCACCCAAGTTAAGGGTCTAATCAGACGCTAAGTTATTTTTCACATTCCTTAACGCTTAGACTTTTAGGGCTAAGGTTCAAGAAGATGAAAAGAGGGTTTTCAATCGTTCTTCCAAGAATTGAAGAATTTCACCAAAAACAAGGGTTCTTTCGAGGTATGAAACCTTCTCATAGTGGTGGGTTTGTTCGCCCTCACGCCAATCATGCAATTTCATTCATGAATTCGTTCTTGAAAAAGTTTGTATTGAGATTCATGAGAAGTTCTTGAGCTTTAGCTTCTATTCTTTAACAATGGAGGTTTAGAGTTCTTGAGGTGAGGGTCTTGCGAATGAGTGGTGTTTCTTGATAGAATTTGAGTGAGATTTCATTGAATATATGTTGGGTTTATGAATCAAAGAGAGTTTGAAAGAAACCCATCGATTTTAGATGAGTTAGGACCCGAAGTTGAACAAGGAAATACGTTGGACTTTTGGGTTCGGGCTGGGGCAATGCTCCCCCATAGCGCCAGGAGGGTTGGCGCCTTGCACCAGCAGTGCACCCAAAAGTACTCCCAGTACTTTGAGGCGTGGCGCGATGCGCCATTGATGCGTCAGGGTCGCTAGGCCCATTTCTTCTCTATTTTTTGTCCCGTGTGTACTATTTCAAATCGTGTCTTCGTTCTCTTCTTGATATTAACTCTTAAAGTCTTCATTAATCATTGAGAGATCCTACATATCCTAAATCACATCTCTTGATTTACACTTCAAATTAAAGTAAAGTTTAGAGGAAAGTTCAAGAGGTCCCTTTGAGTTAAATTTGAGAACTCTTTTGCAATTAACTAAAGTTCTGAACTAAATCTAGATTAAATGAGTGTAAGGATGAGGAGAGTTGATTTCATGTTTCAAAATGAGTATAAGGGAACTAAGTATTCCCAAGTATGTAATACTTTTACAGTTAAAAGAGAGAAACATCGATTTCTAAATGAGTTTTCAAGTTCAGACGAGTTTCAGAGTATTACCTCTTTTAAGAGGATCTTTTGAGTAATTACCTCAAATTGAGAAAGAGTTATGTTTTTAAACATTTGAGCATGAGTTATATTTTTAAGAGTAGTATTGAGCACCGATATGGGGATAAGTTCAGACAACTCAAAATCCTCATAAACCATATATGCCAACATGGGTAAATGATCATACTTTTTAGATGATTCCTTATTGATTTTAAGCATATCTTAGTGGATCCACTTCGTTGAGGTGTTCTATCTCCCGGCAAGGTATAGTACAGTTCTGGAAGCGTGGGCGATACGTTGTATAGCTCATAGTGATGGTTGTCGATTAGAGAATCTCCCAAATAAGAATAAAGAGTTTGTTATTGTATCTTTTATACATTTTGAGGTGATAATTACTGTTTTAAAAGCTTAAAGTGTTGTATCTCTTATTGTTTCTTTCATATTGAGTTGAGTTGATGTGAGTATTCCTTCCAACCTTGTCAGTTCAGTTATCTATTGCTTTTAGTTTTCCCCTTATATGCTCGTTCATTCAATGTCCTGATGTTATTCGACCTGCATCTTTTTATGATGCAAATACAACTGTTCAGGGTCATCAACAGGCGCTCCGTTGATACCATTTGCATTCCAGTTAGCTTTGGTGAGCCTCCTTGCTATTCGGACGGTTCCACATTTACATTTTTAGTTTTGTTAAGATGTCGTGGGTCTTATCCCGACATCTATCGTAGTATTTAGAGGTTTCACAAAACAGTAGTACTTGATGAGTCTTTCACTTTTTCCCCTTGTTGATGTTTTGAGACTTGGAGATTATTACTTATGTTTATTTCAAGTACTTTCAGACATTTACTGAGTTGAGTTATTGTTGAAACTCTTGAGTTGATCTTTACAACTAAAGTTCTTGTTTTGTTGAGTAAGTCTTTCGCTGAGTAGTGAGCCAGGCCAAGGATTCGCTTGGGGATCAGCGATGGTTCTCGAGTGCCGGTCACGTCCATAGTGTAGGCTCGGGGCGTGAAAACTAAACACTAGCTAGAATACCCCATTTATCAGATATCATATTGCTTAGAAATTTTTTAAGTGAATATTAGTCGGTAGATCATTTTATTGTTTAATAAAATATAAAACATAATTCAGCTGGACCATAGGGGCCCAAAATAAAAACTACACTTCAAAAGATAAAATAGCAACAAAGAGTGGAGTGGACTAAATTAGACCCGACCCAAAATAACTATAAGGGGATTGTTGGTGTATCAATATTTTATCTAACATTTTTTCCAAGTGTTGAGAAAGTACCTAAAATGTTGTTAAAGTTTTATCGTCAAAACTGTTGCTTTGTCCTTATCCTCCCCTAGATTATCTTCCATCTCAATCCTAATTAAGCTTCTAAGAGTTAAGTTCTACATCAAGCATTCATTGTTCCGAAATGAATTCTTGCTTTTGTTTGCCCTTTCTTGCTACTCACATTTGTCCTTTAGAATAATTTCTTTGTATCTCTTCTTGATTTATGTAACACTCCATATTTTTTTAAGTTAAGTTTCGAACCACTCTACATATGCATATAGATCCGTACAAGGTGATTCCTAATTATGAATAGTTGTTAAAATAAATTACTAAGTGTAGAAGATGTTTTGGAGACAAAATTAAGGTCATAAGAATCCTCTAGTATAAAGTTGAGGTGAAAGCTTCTTATCAATTAAGTTTCGGTACAAGATTTTGTTCAAGTTTAAACGAGCATATCTCTTAGAATATGAAGAGCCATGTGTCTCATTATCCATCAAATTAAAGGTCTTTGAGTCTTCTTTTCCAACTCTGCCAACCTCTCGTCACTCTGAGATCTGAGTCAAAAGTTATGATCATTTTAGTTTTGCGAGACATTCTATATTGCACATGCATTTCGTCAGTGTTGAATAATTCTAAAATGGCGAAATATCGGTTGTGGAAAAAATTAGAATCATTTTATTGTGTACATGCATTTCGCCTGCGTTGAACAATTTTGAATAGGCGTTTCGCGGTAAAAATGTCATTGGGCCAATGAGAAATCATTTATGATTGATTGAGGCATGTAGCTAGAGTCATGGATCTGTAGGGTAAGTGATGGGTTGATCAGTCCCTTTGTCTTGACTAGAGAGTAGTAAATATTGTCTAATTTTCATGATAGAATATAAAGAAAGAGTTGTTGGTTAGGATGATTCATAGTATACTTGCACCAAGAAATGAGTTTATGATGATGTGTCATTGTGTTAGTAAATACAGTGTAGAACAGGAGGATACAATAGTTATGAGTTGACAAATTCAGGCTATACATTGTGATTCTTGAAGGGAGATCCCCATGATATTCATAGTGTTATGAAACTAATTAGGCAATAATGTATAATGAATGGGTAAATAGTACTTAGGTTGTGAAAGGGAGTTTGATGATAACTGTATGATCGATTACTTTTCATGATGTCTTAATGGACTAGTGTTTCTCGATTTAATCTAGTATTTGTTAGTATAGTATATGAAAAATTGTGTAGCTATCCATGTTTAGCACTAGAGACTAAGCTTGAATTTTAGATGAGCATCATGATAAAAACAGATGGCATTATAAGGGTGATGATGTTAGTTTTGAGATTGGGTCTAATAAGCTTGACATAGTGTATATGAGAAATTAATGTTAACTTACAATAAATGTGATGGTACTAGTATAGTGTATTGACCCTTAGATTAGAACAATGAATTGTGGCTAAGTCATTAGATGAAGAAAAGCCTTAAGATGTGTACCCAAGACAGTAAATTAGTATGATCATCTTATGTGTAGCACATTACAACTCCATGTTAGACTTAAACATAGTAAATGAATGCAATTAGATTTAGACCTTGGAAAGAGTATTTATATATACTCTTGTAGGAACTATAAAGTTGCATCTAGTAAAAGTAGCTCCTTTCTCAGCTTTTAATTCAGCTTGACCACCATTCGAGGAAGAATGATCCCAAAGGGGAGATATTGTTACATATTCTTTCATCAATGAAATTTTAATGTATGTAATGGTTTGTACTAGCTGATATTGCTCATGTAATTTGTGTTGTTAAAATGTCTACTAACAATCCTAAGAAAAAGCATTGGGAAACGGTGAAGTGGATACTCCGGTATTTGAGAGGAAGCTTAGATGAATGCTTGTATTTTGGAGGAGCAAATTCAATCTTGAGTTGCTACTTAGATACTGATATGACAGGTGAGATCATAGAAAATCAACTATTAATACCTATTTACTTTTTCAGGGGCTATATCATGATAATCAAAGTTGCAAATGGGTTGAGTTTATTGCGACTACTGAAGCTGGCAAAGAGATGACATGACTCAAGATATACCTTCAAGAACTTGGATTGTGATAGATGGAGTATGTTGTTTATTGTGATAGTAAGAGTGCAATAAACTTGAGCAAGAACTCGATGTACTATGCAAGGACAATATTCATCAACGTGACATATCATAGAATTTGTGAACAAATGGAGAGTGAATTATTTCATGTAAAAATTATTCACATAAGTAGTTTTTTTATTGATATAGTAATCAAGGTAATACTGAAAGATAAGTTCAAGTTAGGCAAAGAACTTGTTGGCACATGCTCTATATGAAAAGACCAAAATGACCTTCTTCGGATGCATATGACTCGAGGGGAAGATTTGTGGGGTCCAAACCATAGTTAAGGGAAGAAAGTCTTCGTAGCATATTGCAATGTCCAAATGAGCTCTTTAGCTCCTCATTCAAAACACACCATAGAGAAAGGATAAATATAGAGAGAGCGATGAGGTATTTTATAGATTGAGTAGGATTACAGTCTGTGAAAAAAATAGAGTGTGAGCGACATTTTAGTAAGATGAAAATTAAAAAAGGATTATTTATTTTGAGTATGTTATGAACATTTTGAGTATTGTACTTGTGATTACATCATGCAAATATTTTACCATAATAATATCAGGTGCCTCTCTCGGTTTGTGATATTTTCCTTATTAAAATAGAATTTTCACATAAAATTATTGGTTTCCTTATTTTTTTATTTTATTCCAATTATTTTAATTATAATATTTTTATATTAGTCCACATTTCATAACAAAATAGGAGATTTATACACCATGTTTGCTTCTTCTTTACCTTAACTATTACAGCCCTTACTTGTGCATCTTCTTCATACTCTTCGAAAGTTCTTAACAATTCACCAATCTACAAAATTCAAAAACAAAATTGGGGACATGAAAAAACATATTTGTTCTTGTTCTCTCTCCCAGTAAATTAAAAATTAAAATAGAAAAAAGAAAGAAAGCAAAATAATGATGAGCAAATGCTCAACATACCATTTCGAAAGTCAAGCAATTCAATTGTGTAGGTCTATTTAGAGTGACCTTCTGAACACATGACGCAGCTTCAAATAGTATCTGGGAGGACAATCAAAGAAAAATTTCAAAAATAAGTCATCTATTATTAATTATTATTATTAAAAACTATAAATATAGAGGTATACGATATACGGTTAAAAAAAACTTTAACATAGTAAAAATGATTCGAAATTGCCCTCTTTTTGTCTAGTGTATCAATTTTTCCCACCACCCATTTTTTGGAATAAAAAATGTCCTTTAACGTACTAGAAATAATTCTAAAATGTTATTCTTTCACCTATAAGATCAAATTTGTCACTAAAGTTATATTCATGCTTAAAATTGTCTCTCTATTAATGACACAATTTTATGACATTTCATTTGATTAAATTATAATTAAATATGTGGCCTTTATTTATGAGTCCACGTGAAATTCTAAAGCAATTCAAAAGGACCTGAATCATCCATGATCCAACTCAAATACATTATGTATGATCATTTAATATATATACATGTCCGCGACAAAGGAATATTAATTGGCGCAATCATCGGTATTTTCATGAGGACGCCAATCATTAATCCTAGTATTTTAGGGCTCGAGCAAAACTTCTTTATTTATTGATATATTACTTTGTAACCTATACACAGTAGTCTTAACACGATTGAAAAGAGATTTAATTATGAACCGTATAAAAACAATACATAATATATTGACCATGAGAGATTTTTACTTTTTCCAAGAAAATTATTTCTTTTTATTCCAAAAATTCCATGAAGTTGTATTTGTAATTTGGAAAACATCCAAAACCTTGTTTTCATTTTTTATTTTTATTTTTATTTATTTTGTGTTTTTTAATTTTTTTTTTATATATTTTGTTTTCATAAACTAACCTCATTTGAATTATATTTCATGTTCAAATAATATTTAATATTTTTAAAAAAAATACATTTAAATTCTAAATATTAAGTACAACAGTTATGATCAAATACAACTTAAACTTCAATTTCAACTCCAACTTTGAAAATTCAAATAAATTAATTTTTTTTTATTTTCATGGTCAAACATTTGGGGCTCCAAAATTTTCATATTTTCTAACTCGATCATTTAAGACCCAACAGGGTAAGGGGGCTAGGCTGAACATCCTTTTCCTCTCACAATTAGGGCTGGATATATACCGGGTCAAATCGAATCGAATTGAATATATTTTAATTTAGATTTTGGTATTTGATTTATATGGTCGATTTTATTTTCAAAATTTAAAATTTCAATTATTCGATTCAACTTTTGATTTTTAACAAATTAAATTGGTTAAGTCAAAAAATCTATCTATATATAATAGGAGAAGAAAAATCGACACATGTCAGCACCACAAATTTTCAAAATTTTAAACTATAAATATTTAAATATTATAAATTCAAAATTAGAAATAAAAATAGACACATGTCATCAACATACACAAATAATGACAAATGTCGGCATTTTAAAAAAGATTTAATTTTAAAAAAAAATCTAATTTATAAATTAATAATAATAAATTACTATTTTATTTTTAAATGATTTTAAATCATTTTTTACAATTGATAAATAATTTTAAAATAGTTCTTAAAAATAGGGTGATGTGACGTGTGTAATTCTTTTTTTTTTGTGAAAATATATTTAACTATCTTTCTACAACCTCTTTATTTATCGCATAAAAACTGAATGTCTAAAATTTAGTTCAAAAAAATAAATTTTAAAACTGTAAAAAATGAGAAATAACTGTGCAAATTATAGCTTTGTCTTATTTCTTTTAAATATATATCCATTTTCGTGCAAAGAACAATTTTTTTTAATACTATTAATTATTTAAATTTTTAAAAACAAGAATTACTATCCTATATTTTTTTTAAATTTTTACATTAGTTTTCTCCTTTAAAAAGAGGAATAAAAAATAATAAGAAAAATAAAAAGAGTAACCAACCTCACAAACCTTACCCCTATAGGATATATCCCACTAACTCAAAACACAGACGTAAACAGTTTATAAAAAATAATTAAATTTTTAAATTTAAAGTAGTTATAACTTCTCAATTTTATTCTTAAATCTACCCCTCTACGTTCTCTGTCTCTTCTTTTCTCTTTACTTTCTATGTTCTCAAATCTCAATATGGATAGTGAGGAAATAGCTTGATTGTTCATACATAACTTTATGTAATTTATTATTTTTTAAATCAAAATGAAAAATGTTAGTATACTATTTAATAGTAACTCATGTTGATCTGCTTTCCATGCTGATGAGACAAAGCAACACTTCTTTTACACTCCGTTAAAGGTATGATGTTAATTCTCTTTGTGAATTTATTTTCACATTTTTCTTTGCCACTTTTATTTCTAAGCTACTTGAATTGATTTTCAGAAATGAGTCGATCTGTGCTTTGATGCTCAATGTTTTGAATACATGTCAATAATTATTCGATTTTCTTATGCATATTTTGGTTTTAGATAACAAATGTAGGCATCTAAGAATGAGTTTAATTTGATTGTTTAGGAATTCTTATTTCTTATGCCCCATCTTTTTCTCTATGTATCCAGGTGTGCTCCCCTAATTCAAGGGACAAACATTTGTTCTTTTTCAATAACTATTATCTTTTTAAATAAGAAATATGACACGATATCCACATATATAAAAAAATATATATAAAAATAGAAATCACCAAAAAAAAAATCCAGTTTAAAAATTAATATTTTTAAATATCTATTTTGCAAAATAGTGCCAAATGTCAATATTACAAAAAATACTTTTTTTTTAATCTCAAAAACTAATATCAAGAAAAAAGAGTGTTAACATAATTTTTCAAGAACTAGCCGTTTCAAACAAAATATGTTCACGCTCTCGAATCACCGGCAATGTTAAAATTAGATGAAATCTTCATATTCACGGTTAGATATAGGAATTATGATTTGACGTCTATTTATGCTTTGTTTGTGATTTTTAATCGGAAATATATATATATATATGTGCAAATTGTTATATTAGATGTAGGGAAGAATATTACATAGGGGTTCAATCTCTGTCCAAGCATCACAAGTATTGTCTTTCTAACACAGTCAAAGAAAGAATTTATAATGCGTTTAGTGACTCTATTGTTATTTCATAATTTGTAGTAGTAACATAATCAAATCTAATACTTCTGGAAAATTTTCTTCAATTTTGCATCAATGCTAGAGATAAAGCAGTGCTTAAAATTTCTTTTGCAGATTTTGACTATCTTTTATTGTAATATAAATTAATAACTAATTATATCTCCTAAAATTTTGGTAATCTATTTCTTTTGCAAATTTTTTCTACTTTTTTGATGATTTTTTTTATTAATGCAATAAATATTTGAACATATCACTCAAAATTTTGGCAATTGATTATATTTCATTAATTTGGTAACTCATACTGACACATAACTAATTCTTAGTTTAAAGTGAATATATATATATATATATATAGAGAGAGAGAGAGAGAGAGAAATATGATGGTATTTAGATATTTCTTAACTCAAGATATTCTAATGCGATTAATCCAATTTTTGAATTCAAGTGTTAAACTCTATATCTTTTCCGCCGTTGAATACAAAAAGTGAGATTTTCGTGTTTGGGGGATTCTTGGAGTAGAACAGCAACCCCAAATCTACTAGAATTAACGGCAAGGTATGTATTAATATTTCATATATTTGAAATTTAGATAGTTTGTTCACTTTATTAATTCATTTCTTTAATTTTTGTGCTTAATTTCAATCTTAGCACAAGGCAAAAGAGGAATGAAAAAGAGAATAAAGAGTAATACTGGATATGGAAAAAATGTGACATTTGTTAATTTATTAAAATTTATGAAGGTGAAGACTAAACAACTACAAGTCTACATGTGTATATTTTTTTTTTAATGTATATGAAATAAGAATTTGAACAAAACATTCTTAGTTTCCATTATATATTATAGCGATGGTAATTGTTGGGTAACTTTAATTTATTTTGGGCAACAGAAAAAGTGGTAAATATTGATTTGAGAAATTTACTAGGATGACTCCTAACACAAAATACTATCTATTGCTATATTGAATTCATATAAAAATAATAATTCATGTTTGCTTATAATTGAATGCTATATTTAATGGGGCATGATATTATCCTTGCACTCTAGCTTACTGGGAAAACCTATATATATATATATTTTATTTTATTTTCATTTAAATGCATGTGATATTCAAATGATACTAATTAAATTTATGATGTGTGTGAATCATGTCTTTGTATACATCGTTTGCATTGGTGGATTATTATGTTTTATGACCTTGGTATGTAGGTGTTCAGGTCACACATCAACTTTGGTGTGATTATTGCGCATACAAATCACTTTTGTATAAAAGTCAAGTTTCACTTGCTTTTTCGTTTTTTTCTAAAAATAAATATCATAACAAAGGATAATTCAATTTTTACATTATTTAAAGCTTCAAATATTACTTTTCTTATTGTATAAGGTAGTATTTATATTTGAAGGAATGTCATTAGTGTTGTTAAGTAATACAACAATCGGAATAATCTAATGCCTTCATAATTTTTTTTGGGTAAAGGGTCAAATATATCACTGTACTATAGGAAATAGTTTAAATATACCCCTACTTATACTTTTGGGTTAATATACTCCTCCCGTTATATTTTCGAGCTAAATATACCCTTATGACTAACATCCGACACGTAGACGGTCAGGATTAAACGAACTATTCAATTTAAAATAATCAAATTCAGATATAACCCGCCCCCGCCCAATAATTTAACCCGACCTAATCTATTGACCCACCCAATTTATCTTTCAAACAAGAAACCTAATGTCCGATTGCTCTCCGGAAAACTTTACTCCAACTTTAACTTCTTAAATTGCTACACCTTTTCATGCCGCAACAAACGCTGTTTTTTTTTTATTGCAGCAACCCACTTGCTCTTTGGAATCCATAGCTGGGGAATCAATCACGATAATCAACGAGCAAAGGGATAATAATACATCAACACGATGTCTTGTTTATGACAACCATCAAGTACGAGGTCTTGTAGAATAGCCTACTCGTGAAGATGATGAAAAGGAGCATGTGGAAAACACTCCACCACATAATCATTATCCTTAGATTTATTTTGTAGACTAAGATATTTGTGTATAATTTATGACTTGTGTTGTGTTTTATGAATTCTTCTTAGTGTTTGTGAATACTTGGTGTTTTGTGGAGAAGCAGTTTTGGATGAATTCGATCAATATAGTGCGAGTTAAAGGATATGAGATATGTTTATTATTGTAGTTTGGTGGATTATTAATAGTTCTGTGAGCTGGATTTTAGTAATGTCACAATTTAAAATTTGGGATGTTGATGATACTTATTTCAATTCCAGCGACAGATAAATTAACTCTTTGATAGTTTAATAGAAAATGTGAAATTTAAGAAGTCAAAGTTGAAGTAAATTTTCTGGAGAGAACTCAATCGGACATTAGCTAGGTTTCTTGTTTGAACATAAATCGGGGATTAAGTCGGGTTAAACTATTGGGGCGGGGCGGGGTGGGGCGAGGCGGGTTACATCCAAATTTGATTTATTTTAAATTGAATAGTTATTTTAATCCTGGCCATCCACATGTCGTCTGTTAGTCCTAAGGATATATTTAGCCCGAAAATAGAATGAGACGGATATATTTAGCCCAAAAATATAACTAGGGGTATATTTAAACTATTTCCTATAGTACAGGGATATATTTGGCCCTTTGCCGATTTTTTAAAAAACTTCTTTAGCATTATCTATGAGAAAATACCACTTGCAATTTTGGATAATTGATGAAAGTGTTATTGTAAGTTATTTTTTGCATATCAATTATTTTTTTAGGACTCAAATATATACATATATCTAATCGGGTATGTATGATAGAAGCTTAAATTTTTAAATCTCATAAAAATAAATATTTGTGTTGAATACTTTTATCGAACAAAGTTATCTGCTTAGCACTCACATTAAGCAAAAATATTATTATAATGGTAATGATGAATTTAGAGAAAAAAATGACATTGTAATTGGTTATTCCCTCCCTATGAAAACAATAATTACAAAAATATATTTCCTAAAATTTTGATATAATTATATGATTTTTTTGAAATATAATATAATTGATATATGATTTTATGAAAAATTGAAAAACAAAATTTAAAAATTTGAATACCATGCCATCAATTTGATACTCAAGTGATTAAAACTTCTTAGTTTTATGTTCAACATTATCATAATTGTAGATCTTTACATTTATTTATTTTTGTATAACGATTAAATTTTCTTATAATTTCCTTATTCTAACAAGAGGATAATACGGATTGTGTGAGTGTATTAATGATTTTGAATAGTTTGAAAAATAAATAAATTTAATAGTGCTAAAAATTATGTTTGTCAAATTTAGACAATGATAAGCTTATATATTGATTTATTTTCATAAATATTCTCTTATAACCTGTTAAAATGTTAAATGCTAACATTCTCTAATATAAATTTTATAATATCATCTTATAATAAGTTAAGTTTTGAAATTATCGATAAATTATTTACGATAATATTTATCAACTGATCACGCAACGCGCGGGTACATATACTAGTTAAATTTAATTACACTAGTCACTAGTCCCTACACTCTAATAATACTAGACAGTGTATCGAACCCAAACCCAAATTTAAAAGTATCGAAACAGAAATCTAATTCCGAAATCAAAAGGACGATAATTGTCATTCCTAAGATATAGTGACTCATCATAGCTTAATATCTATGCTAAGCCATGTTATATTGTTGTTGAAGTTGTATAGTGATAATGGCCATGCGATATGATATCATGATATGATATCATAATATGAAATTATGAAATGAAATTGAAGTTTTGTTTGGACATGCGATATTAAATTTTGATGTTGTATATTTTTTCATAAACATAAGAACTCCATAAGTTGTAAAACTATTAAAATAACCCCAATTGTTTATCCAATTTTACCAAATAAACAAAAATTTATAAAATCGCATAATATATTATTACATTGTTATTTGTTCTCCACTTAAGTAATTGTTTCATCTAACTTTAATACATCAAACTTTAATTCAATTAAAAAATTGAACATAAATTTTAGTGTACTAGTCTTTAATATTACTCAACAATCGGTTGATGTGAGTTAAATTGACTATATGTTGGTGAGAATAATAAATTTTATGTCGGTGAGAATAATAAATTTTAAAAAGTAATGATGTCATTATAAATTTTATTTACATATGAAATAAATGGTTAGTAGCTATAAATGTGGGGTTGTTTTAACAAATTATAAACTTGTGGATCAATTTTTGTACTAAAAATATCATGGTTTTTGGAGAATATGAAATCACAAGTCATGATATGGAATCATGAGATGGAATCAACGTAAAATTTGCATGTCCAAACGCTGATTCCATCTCACGATACCATATCATGATATGGTATCGCATGGCCAAACAAAACTTATATGTGAGCAAGCCTTGGATTTTGTGAGTTGTGATTGAAATTTAAAAATGTGTAAATCATTACTCCCTCTGTCTCAAAAAGAATGACACATTTCTATATTAAGTAATAATTTAATTATAAAATATATATTTTACCCTTAATAAAATGATTTACAGTCACACAAATTTCTATCATTTATTTTGGACCATAAATTTTAAAAGTCTTCATTTCTTTATTAAACTTCGTGCCGAATCAAACTACCTCACATAAAATGGGACGAAGGGAGTATTTTTTTTATCATTTATTAAATTGAATTACATCGAAAACCGAACCATATTTTGTGAGTTGTGGATGTAAAAGACAAGGGAGGGTAAAGTAAACAAAAATAGGTTTGGTGAATTTCAATCTTTTTGATATAACCTTCAATAATTTCTATTTTCTTAGTACAACCCCTCACTGAACATGGCAGGTCTAGTTGTACTAGTTCCTTTTCCTTTAAATTTCTTCTTCTTTTTTCTTTCAACTTCAAATAATTTTAACATTTAACATATATTTTGCAACTTACTAATCCCTACAATTATATATACATACGTAATTTACTTTTAAATACTTCCAACAATCATTTACTATGTACTTGTATATATATATGACAAACTTTACATTTCTAATCTTCTAAAATTTTACTATATAATGGATGACAAATATCCTCTAACATAATATATATGATTTAATTTATAATGGCAATATATATGGCAGATGGCTCAGGTTAGAGTAAGAAAAATTGGAGGATGTTGGTATTATATTTTGAAGTACTTAATAATAATTTAAGATTGTAGATCTAGCTAACTAATAATTAATATATCACACAATCTATTTCTTTTTCCTTTATGAAAATTATTGGATCTGACAAAGATAAATAAAAACACTTGAGATTATCTAAATATTTATTAATTTCTAGCAACTCTACAATATGCTAAGATCTATTTTGTTAGAAAATTTCTTTTAAAAAAATGTTTATTTTCAAGAGAAGGTTGTCTGTACTTTGTATATAAAGGAAGCAAATTGAAGATAATAATTTAGCTTTTTCACACACACAAAACTTACTAATTTAATCTTAATGAAGGAGTATTATAAAGCAAGTTTTATAAGTATGTTGTAAAGCGATTCCTTTCGAGAATAAATTAATAATATACTATAATGTATAAAGTTGAAAGTTGATACCTCATTATTAAGCCTAGAAGCCATGTTATTGTTTCTTCTGGATCTGTTAAAAAGGAAAATAAACAAATATATATTATATAATGGTGAAGGCTTAATATTTTACTAATTTTGGCAAGTTTTAGAGAAATAGAAGGAAAAGTTAAGGAGTATAGGAACCTGAAATAGGAAAGGTGACGAGCAGAGAAAGATTAGAAGATGGATGCACTGCATATATAGTGCATGGGGGGGTATATCTTCATTTTTTATTCCACAACCCACCCTCTTAATGCATTTATTGCCATCAGAGAAGTAGGTCGAAGTTGTTGAAATATACTTCATTTTCAACCATTTAATTTACTTACCACTAGGGCTCTTCAAGGATAAAAAACCCATTAAAATCAAACTACATACTAATATTTAGCTTTAATGTTCATGTTTATTTAATAGGAAGTGAACGGAAAAAAGAAAAAAAAAAGAGAGAAAATTCAGTTTAGAATGAAATCATTTTTATGCTTCAAGATTTCACGAACCTCTAATAACTAACAACGACACATGAAAAATAAGAGTAGAATAAAATGAGTTATATCAAAAGAAACTTTGTACGGAGCTTTTTCACTTTTAATAGCTTTATAAAAAAATAAAAAAATAATAGGATTTGCTTATTAACTTTAAATTAAATAATTACTTTTATATTTTATTTAAATTTTTAATGAAAAGAAAAAAAAAAGTGATTAAAAATTCAATTGGCTACTGAGCTTTTTATCCCCTTAAATTTTTAAGTTAATTTTTTGAATTATTTTAGAAAATAATATATTTATTAACTACAATTAAGAAACTAATTAGGAGCTCTTTGAAAATGTAAAAAAAAGTGCAGCGAAAGGGAATTGAACCCACACGCATCATGTAGCAAAGGCCAGGTTAACGATGGAAATCACTAGGCTAAGAAAGTTTATTGTTTCAAGGATGTCCAAAATGTCTCATTTAAGCAGTTAAAGTATTATTTTACTTATATATACGATGTAATTTGCCGATGAAGGGTGTCAATTGGACACCCTCAACCTAGTGTAGCTACGCCCCTGATTATATATATATATATATATATATCTTATATAGGTTTTCACCAAATTTTATTTTTAACCTATTTATTAAAGAAAAAATGCCCAAGACGAGAACATTCATCATATTGATTTCATGTATATTTTTTGTTTTCTGATCTTTTGAGAGTTTTTCTGTAGCTACCCCAAGTCATTTATGACTTCCTGGGACTGATAGAGCATTTCATTCACATTACTTTATTGTACTTGAGAGGAATGCCATTGGCCTATCGACCCAAGATAAATCATTACACATGAAAGGAATGTCATAAGCCTATCGATTCATGGTACATTATTAGGATAGCTCTTGAATCCTCATGAAAGGAATGCCAAAAGCCTATCGATTCATGGTTCATCATTACATTTTTATACACATGAAATGAATGCCATAAGCCTATCGATTCATGGTACATTGACTCATTAGGAAAGGAATGCCATAGGCCTATCGATTCAAGAGTCGTCATTACATTAGTTCATTGGCTCATTATGAAAGGAATGCCATAAGCCTATCGATTCAAGACATAGCCTTAGAACACATTCATTAGTCATTTATGAAAGAAATGCCATAGGCCTATCGATTCAAGACATAGACTTAGAACACATGCATTAGTCATTTATGAAAGGAATGCCATAGGCCTATCGATTCATAATCATTAAGTCAAGACACAGTCATTTGGCTTTTATTATCTATGGATTCATCCACATTTTTCATTTTTTCATATATCATGTTTACCAGGATTTTCGTCTGATTGTCCATATTGGACATTTCTGGAGATGAAATCTGCAAGAAAATTGTCACTTTCTTTAATATATTCTATTGTAAATGAATAAAAGGATAATAACACTTGCCATCGATGCAATCTTCTGTATTGCAGTTCAGAAGGAAGCTTGTTAAATATTAGCCCTGACACCTGCGTGTTATCAGTTCTAATAACAAATTGTTTTGGTAAAAGGAAAGTAGAAAATTTTGTAATTCCTCTAACAATGGCCAATAATTCTTTTTCATTTGTTGAATATCTTGTTTCTGCATCATTAAAAGTACCGCTCGTGTACCTGCAAATTTCATTTAAATCGGTTTGCAATAATGCTCCCCAATGATAATCAGATGCATCAGTTTGTAATACCAGATTATCTTTGTCTTCTGGTAATCTAAGTTTTGGTAACTTAGCACATTCTTCTTTTAATTTTTTGATACACTGTGTGTGTTCTTCTGTCCATCCAAGTCTGTTGGATTTTCTTATAAGTTTTTGCAGTATATTCCATTTTTTTGCTAAATCTGGAATAATTTCTCCTGCATAATTGAGACATCCTAAAAACTTTTGTATTTCTTGTTTTGTTGTTAATTTATCTGGAAATTCTACAATCTTTTGAGAGATGTGTGCTTGGAGCTCTATTCCGTTTTTTGAAATAATCATTCCTAAGAATTCTATTTCATTTTTGTTTATGTCAGCCTTTTTTTGGCTTAAAACAATTTCATTTTTTAAATAAATTTTTGAAAATTCTTTCAAATGTTTTAAATGTTCTTCATATGTTTTAGAACATATTAATATGTCATCTATATAGACAATTAAAAATTCTTTATCAGAAAATATTTTATCCATTTTTCTTTTGAATATTTGAGGGGCATTTTTTAACCCAAATGGCATAACCATCCACTCATAATGTCCGTTAGGAGTACTAAATGTTGTTAACGGAATAGAGTTATCTGATAGTTTTATTTGCCAAAATCCACTTTTACAGTCGAATTTTGAAAAATAGGTTTTTCCTTTTGCAAGGTTAATCAAATTGTTTTTATTTGGGATAAAATATCCATCAAATATACAATTTTTATTTAGCTCTTTATAGTTTATAACCATTCGAGCTTTTCCTCTTTTTATTTCAGCATGGTTTCTTACCATAAATGCTGGGCTACTATGACGACTTTTACTCATTCTTATCAATTTTAAGTTGAGTAGCTCTTTAATTTGAATTTTAAATTCAATTTTGTCATCTTCGTGTAAAGCATGAGCTTAACTCTAATAATAATGCTAGGGTCTTTTAATGTTAAAATGGCCCTTTCATGATTTTGTTCCCATTTTTCTAATGGATTTTCTCCATAAGATTTTTGTAAATTTTCCTTAATATTGTCCAAATTAAGACATTTACAAGTAATTTTTCTTAGGTTTTCTATGTATTTTCTTTTGTAATTTCCATTATCTTTTTCAAGACTATATGGATTTTGTTTCTCGGGACTTTGATAAAATATCCGCAAGGAGTTTTAAGGCTTATCATGTATAATGATTGATGATAATCCTGAAATTGCTGTATAAAATCATTTCCTAATAATAAATCTGTTTCCAATTTATCATAAGCAAATAATTTATTTATAGAAACAATTTTTGATCCTAAAATTATTTCTACTTTTTCTTTAGATTTTGACAATCTTTCTTTATCTCCTGTAATTCCAATCATTGATATGTTATTTTTGTTTATGTCCCAATCTTTTATTAAGAAAGATTTTGCTAAACTTGCTTCAGATCCATTGTCTATTTAACAACAGGTTGTTATTTTCGTATCATAGAAGGTTATTTCTATGAAAACTGAAACTTTAAAAGATGTTTCTTTCGGCATTTACATTTTTCGTATAAAACAGGTTTCTTTTTTGTGAATCATTTCTAATCCATTTTTTTCTATGCTATAGTCTTCAAGACTATTTAGGAATAGATTTCCTAGGATTAAATCTTGATCACTTTCATGATTTGTAATATAACATGGCACTGTTATTCTTATTGTATCTAGTTGTATAGGTAAATCATATTTTTACAACTAAAGTTATTTCCTTCGAAGGTTTTATAGGTATATTGTGTACCTTCGTAAATTGGTAATCCATCTAGTAGAATACCTTTTACATGGTTAGATGTTGCTCCTGTTTGTATCAAGATTTCTTGACTTTTCCATTCGATTCCATTAAAAATTCTTCCTTTTATTTTAGTAAAATTAGGGTTTTCAAGAATTTTCTTAGGATATCTATTGGATATACTTTTTCTAATGGAATTCCTTCCATATTCTAATGAAAGTCTAGGGTTGCTAGAACTTCCTATTTCTTGTGTTTTTCCAAACTGAATTTCGTATTCATCTAGAATTTGAGCTTGCTAAATTTCTGCTTCAACAATTCTTGCTATTCCTGTACATTCTTGATCTATTTCGATCATTTCTTTATTTTTATACACATTTCCATAATTAGAGTTTGTAACCATATATAAAGCTTGATAATATATGCTCATTATATGATTACCTGGTTTAAACAGATCTTTCCTTTTGATCTGAAAGCGTAAACTCAATGCATCATTAAAATCAGCATCTTTGAGTGATATACAATACCTTGGGTAATAAGTAAAAAAGAGTTTTGTATAGGCTAAGTTTCCTTCAACTATACCAAGATTTCCTTCTCTTGCATTCATGAATCTTTCGTCAGATAGATTTATTACTATTGGACAATTGATTCCTTCTTTAAAAGTCGATTTGACTAATATTTGAATTCCTCCTAAATGAACATAATTCATTTTTTTCCTTTTCTTTTAAGGAATTTTTCTAAGGATTTGATCTATCATAGGTTTAGTTAACAAGTTTAGTTTATGTTTTCCTGTTGTTTGAGTAATCTCTATAACTTTCTCTATTTTCTGATATTCATGATATGAAATTTTGTTTCTTGCAAACATTCTTTGCATTCTGCTTAACAGGTTATCTTCTGTTTTAAGATTTAGTTTTAATACTTGGATTTTTCTGAAAATTTCTCCATCAAAGGTAGCTTTTAAAGCATAACCTCTGTGATCTTCTTCAGTTTCTAAAATTTGAACTGAATCTTTTTTTTCTTGAATTTCTTAACTCATTTATTCAGATTCTTCTGAACTGGTTGAGTATTCCTCATAAAGTTCTCCAAAGAAATCTTTACTTCCTATTGATTTTATTGACTCTAAATCAGAATCAATATCTATCCTATTTATCTTTGAGATTTTCACTCTTTTCTTGTTACATTCGTAACTTTTATGACCTTCTTCACCACAATTATAGCATTTACATTTCTCTGCTGGTTTTGTTTGTTTAAAATTGTTTTTCTTTTTTTAATACCTTCTTCTAGGTATATAATTTTGTTTAGAAATATTTTTTCTATTTATTAAGCTTTTTCCTTTTTTTGTAGGGTTTGTCGTTACATCCCCATTGGAGTTGCTGCATTTGTATCTAGGGTTGCTAGAACTTCCTATTTCTTGTGTTTTTCCAAACTTTTTCTACCTACACCAATCAAGGTGAAAATTGAAGTCAACCTAAATCATGAACATCAAGAACACTCCCCGACCTTGCTATCTAAGCACATTATCTCCCCCTTGGGAGCAAACCTATATAAACTCTTTTAAGTATTACTTCTTTCAATTCTAAGGTCGGAGAAAATCATCACTAAACCTTCACACTCATCACACAAGATGATTCTAAACCAAGGTGAATTACACTTCTACCTCCTTTTAAAAGAGTCTACTCACTCAACATCTCTAGGCATCACTTAAACACCACTATTCAACATCTCTTTCAACACACTTCAAAACTCATCATGACCTTCTACCAACAACACACATAACCATAATGCAATCCATTCATACTGAAGACAACATCACAATCTATCATCTCAAATCCATCAAGTCACATAACCATAATTGGCATCACAACCAACCTTTCCTCCCTCACTCCTTCTAGCATAAACCCTTCGAGTGGTCATATCCTAAAGACCATCGGATAAGGAGTAAGAGAGAGACCTTATAGAGTTAAACTCTAAGGCACGACTTGAAGAATGAAGAAGTGAGATTTTCCTAACATCCAATAGCCTCCTATTCATAAATGTGGTATGCTTCACCCTATGAACAAGACTCTACTATATGTGGTTTGAGACATCCTAAAACCATCCCAAAATCTTGTGCTCTGATACCATATTTGTCACGACCCGAGCCTACACCCCTGAAATGACATGGCGTACAAGACCCGAAAAGTCTCATACAAGCCTCATAGCATTCATGAACATAAGAGCATAGGAAAAATAGTGCGGAATTTACTTTACAATCGAAGTCATTTTTCATAAAAGCAAGCGGAAGTCTTTCTATACTTTGTCTCAAACCATCTACAACACTTTGAATAAACTTTGGGACTTAGCCCATTCAAAATCTCTAAACATATAGTAAAAGACATAAAGGGAAATAGGTGGGTTCGTCTTCGAAACTATGAGGACTCACCAACTCTTCAACTCCATGCTCCTTAGAAACCTATCTTCCAAGTATAGGACATCAAATCTCCAAACCCTACACTTTTGTAGAAAATTAAGAAATATGGGTTAGCACATTTACTGTACTAAGTATGATAGCTATGCAAAATCATGCTTTAAAATGGGCATTGGGTTTGAAAACCATGGATTATGCCAATTTGAGAAAACTTCATGAACTTTTGCATAAAAGGCATAAGATACTAGCATAATCAACATACAAGCCATTTCATCACATTAGAACATAATCAACATATAATCCATTTCATCACATTAAGCTTTCACCTTAAGTAACCCCAAGCTATACTTTGTGCAATGTATGAATATCGTCCCATACCACCATCCATGCTAAGTACCACATTAAGGCCACCAAAAGTGAACTTACCATTCTACCTTTTCATCTTTAGTCCATACTCATACATAAGGAACATAAACATTTCATAAGTCATGACAAGGAAGTAACCCATAATACAATCCAAGTATAGCATGCATCATTACATTAAGCATATAAGTCAACATTCTTCATTAGCTTCATTAAGAGCACCTTCATTCATTAGTCATAAAGACATTAGAGAACTCACTATAGCCCTCTCCAAGCCTACTTGTGCAATGCATGGATGGCATCCCATACAACCACCCACACTTCATAGAACCTCTTGAGTAACCATAGTTCACATCTCACATGATGAGAATAAGCGTTAAACCGAGATAGACCATGTGAGCTTAACATGGAATCCAATGTACTATCCCACATCGTAAGGGTTGGTTTACTTGCCTAAGGTAGGACCAGTAACATTTTAGCTTAAGTGGATCCACTAGCTAATATCCTATGTGGGCACATAGTTATGGGATAGGAAGATATTCATTGGAACTCTAACCTAATGTTGGGAGGGTTTCCATCTTACCATATCCACTCGGTGCTTAGCCTCCATTCCCATAGAGCATTTCATTCACATTACATTATGTAGTTGAGAGGAATGACATTGGCCTATCGACCCAAGATACATCATTACACATGAAAGGAATGCCATAAGCCTATTGATTCATGGTACATTATTAGGATAACTCTTGAATCCTCATGAAAGGAATGCCATAAGCCTATCGATTCATGGTTCATCATTACATTTTTATACACATGAAATGAATGCCATAAGCCTATCGATTCATGGTACATTGACTCATTAGGAAAGGAATGCCATAGGCCTATCAATTCAAGAGTCTTCATTACATTAGTTCATTGGCTCATTATGAAAGGAATGCCATAAGCCTATCAATTCAAGACATAGCCTTAGAACACATTAATTAGTCATTTATGAAAGGAACTCCATAGGCCTATCGATTCAAGACATAGCCTTAGAACACATTCATTAGTTATTTATGAAAGGAATGCCATATGCCTATCGATTCATATTCATTTAGTCAAGACACATTCATTACACAAGAAGAGGATGACTTAGCCTACCAATTCAAAGTACATCATTTAATATTACTTTCATTCACACAAGAAGAGGATGCCTAAGCCTACCAATTCAAGATCTGACAATCATCTTTGCTTTCATTTATACAAGAAGAGGATGCCTAAGCGTACCAATTCAAGACATAACATTACATTGAGGAAACCCTTCACATTCTATCATCATCATTCATGAGTGTTAATTGAGAATATGCTTTCAATACTAATACAATTGTATTCTAAACATGATCATAATATCTTCATTGAGATCACACACATATACTTCACATCATAATCATACATAAATCCTTCATGAAATTGCCCTCCGAGGCTATGAATCAATCTCAACCCAAACATCTAGAATACTACATTAGATAAGGGAATTAACATGATTCAATAACTAATTCAATATAAACATAAACAATTCAACATACTTTCATAATCAATCAATTCCCAATCACAATTCACAACTTAGGATTTTGGGGGAAACATTGGTTCATAGGAGAAATTCACCATAATTCATCATTAATTCAACAATACATTCATAATTCTCATATATAAACCTTTGAAAACGTTTTGGAATTGAACCCATGCATAGATTGAAAGCCCTAGGTTTTTGGGGGATTTTGGAAACTTGAAATCATCTTTGAAGAGGCTCCTTTAATGAAACTTAATCAAGGATGAAGACTACCATACTTTTAGGGAAGAACTCCACGAAAATTGAGAGTGAAAGGTGAGATCTTGAGCTTCAAAGCTTTACTGCTTCTTCTCCAATGATGGTTTCTACAGAGAGAATATTTGGAGAGGGTGGGAGGTTTCTATTTTTTGTTTTGAAATAATGAATTGAAAAGGGTCTTTAATACTTTTAAAAGCCTTAAAATACTTTAATTAATCAATAATAACCGTCCCCAACCCCTAACTAATTAATTAGGAATTTACCATAACACCCCTCACTTGGCCGAGCTTGACAACTTTCTACAGGCGTGACTCACGAACCCCACCCACGGACCGTGGGTGGGTCCACGAGCCATGATGGCTAACCGTGGTTTGGGTCTGGAGCTTGTCATCTAGGCCCTTGACCTATGGAGGAAGTCCACGGGGCGTGGATGGACCTACGGGGCGTAGGTCCAATTTGTAGGTGCCCAACTTTTGACAAATTTTTGGTTTTTGGCAGCTTTGGGGGCTAGGCTTTAGGGTCCCCCTCAAGGACCCTTGGTTGGTCCTTGGGGGATCGTACCTTAACGCTTAACCCCTTAACTTCTCAACCTAAGCTCGGGACATTACTTTAAAACTTCAAACCCCATAACAAACTCAAAACGAACTCGTTAGGCTCTAGTTTCACTTACTAGTTTTTCGGGTCGTTACAACAACATGAGAGAATAAATAGTCTCACTCAATTTATCCACCTTAAAAATTTGAATTTCTTACCCAACTTTAGATCTTTCTTTTTTAGAGGATCATTGGGCAAAAATGAGAGCATCACTAGGCATATCGAACATTGAATATCATAAATCCCCTCCTTCAAGTGATGACACTCTCACTTCCAAATCAACTAGAGTTGTCATAAATGATATTTTTTTACTTTTTCTTGATTTCGGAATCTTGGATTATTTATTGGATTGATTGGCCTGAAAATACCCAAGATTTATTGCATGTTTATCACAACCCGTTGTTCTTGAGACTCTAACTCCAATTTGATATTTTTTCCCACTTGATGAGGATCATTACATACTCCAATTCTTGTTCTCACGTTGGTCTTCAAATTTGCAATTTCAAATTCAAGTTGGATCATTTCATGGCACAGAGTTAGGTGGAAGTTGCAAAAATCATCCCCCATTTGAAACATTAGATGTTCTAGCTCACACCATGTTCAAGATTTTGGGACATGCTTATGAGCCAAGTTTGACTCACTACACCCATTTTGTCACACACTTCTTCATTTAAAGAGGCAACCACACAACTTTTTCCACCATGAAGTCTTTCGCAACAAGGACATTGACATAGAAATTGCAACCACCAAGCTTTAGTTCATCACAATAAGCCATAAAACCAACACAACCAAGAAAAACAAATAAAACTACTCACAATTTGGATAGAAACAAGTAAGCTATAAATTCTAAATTTATTCAATACGCCAAATTTCCCCCCGACAGTGGCAACATTTTTGATAACGCTTAACTATCCATCATACTAGTCAATTATTAGGTGGCCACTAGCAATATATAACCCAACATATAAGGTTGGGGTCGAATCCATAAGGAACAATTTATAAAGATAAAATTATAATATAAAGATGTTTTTGGTAACAATAATTGATAGGGAATAGAGGAAACAAAAGAAAAAGTTTTTTCAAGCAAGAAGTCAATTGGGATTAGGAAATGGGATGTCAATTAACATCTACACGATCCATTGCACATTAATCTCAGACAAACTCAAACAATCATGGTTAAAATCTATATGCCATGGAACCTCAATTATCTACCTACTTTTTTCGACCATAGGCAAATATTTCTCAAATAGTTCTATCAAACCTAGCTAAGTGGCAATACAATTAATTATAATTATAGGCATTGTTAGGGCTTCTAGTTATAATCCACTGTATGAGTAGTCGCACTTTTAAATAAATACTAATCAACCTTTCCCAGCCTCAATTGACACTTACAAGCTCAATCAAGGTAAATAAGCAAGTCTTAGGAGTGATTAAGTACAATGAAAATCAACTAAAGCATGAAATTGATTAGATACTCGGATACCCATTTCATGTATGAGAAACATTCGATTAATTACAAAAGCTAAAGATGCAAATCCACAAAACAAACCCAAATCATATTTGATCAATTACACCTATAATTCAAGAACAACAAAGCATGGAGTTTAAGAAAGGATAAAAATAGGTATAAGAGAGTACTCAATCTTTATTCTAATTGGTGAATTGTGAGGAAACTTGCTCTCAAAGAACCTAAGCCCAAGATCTATGTAACAACTCGGATTTAGAGAAGGGAAAACTATTCATTTCTCAAAAATTGGGCGAAGTGTCTCGAGAACGCCGAACGACTTGGCGATCCGCAAAGTAGAATTCCTTGCCTTGTTGGCTTGAATTCTGCAGCCAGTGTTCTGGAACTTTAGGCGAGCTGGATTGAGCTCGCTGTTCCATTTAGTGAGTCGCCAAAATGCATTCCCAGTCGCCGAGTTGGCTTAGTCCATGAGCCGACTCACTTGAACTTTTGGCGAGCTAAAGGTTCACTCAACGAGTCGCTGAGTGGCTTTTGGCGGGCTCCAGCGTTTCTTGTTTTCAGTTTTTAAGTCAGGGGCTTTTGGGACTTTTCCTAATTAGTCTAGCCTAATACTATGTCGTTTTACCCTTCACCTAAAGACCTATATAAGTGTTTTTCCCCAAATTTCCTCAATTTAAATAATTCTCTGAAAATTCCTAAAAGAAGAACAAGTCTTCCTCTAAAATATTTCTCTCTCTAGAAAACTTGAAGAAGAAGGGTTCAACCTAGAGTTTCAAGGCAAGTCTCCAATTTCACCATTGAAGGGAAAATTTTGGCATTGAGGTATGATAGTTTTCATCAATGGATTCCTTCCATTCATGGAGTTCCCAAATTCTCCTATTTTCAAAGTTAGAAATCCCCAATTGAGTTAGGGTTTTCTTCAATTGCCATGAGTTTTGTTCATTATTGATTTAAATGACTGAATTATGATCTCTTATGCATGTATTGATGAAATACTAAGATTTTATGATTATTTACTTATGAACCCATGTCAATCCCATGTTTTCCAATTTTGATGATGTGATGTGGGTTTTGAATTATGAAAGAAGAGATTATGAATTAAGCATGTTCTTATGAGAATTTAAGAAAATGTTTTAAGGATGCTTTGAGAGTAAAGTATCAATGATGATGATTGTTGTTTTGTTGATTGAAATGATTTCTCATAAACACATTAAAGCATGATTTGTGAAAGGACATTCTCACATAAAGGATTCTTAGGGTTGAAATGTTTTCTCAAATAAACTATGAATCAAAGATCTTAGGAGCTATTCTAATAAGACCTAGCTTGGATTGGTTACTTAATTGTAGCTTTCCATGGATGATGCATTACCTAGATTAGATCGGTTATTGAATGATAACTCTCCATGGATCTTAACTTGGATTGGCAAGATGACGTGCCTTTCTATGGATAATGACTTAGCTTGGATTGGCAAGATGATGTGACCTTACATGTATAATGAGAACAAGTTAAGAAGATGACTACTCCGTGGGAATTATGCTTAGCACCGAGAGGATATTGAGATGGAGGCTCTCCCATAGTAAAGGTCGGGTTTCTAGTAGCAATCTCCTTATCTCTTACCTATGTGCCCCCATATGATGAATTTCTATATAGACATTAGCTAGTGGATCCATAAATGCTAGAAGTTCATGGTCCTTCCTTGGCAAGTAGAACACCCTTTTCGATGTGGGGTAGACACCGGATTCCATGTTGATAGCTCACATGGTCTTATATGTTGGTTATGGATATTTCTCACAAATAAGATAAAGTTATGATGAACCAACGTTACTTCAAGGAAGTATCGTAAGTATGTTACATTGATCATGGTTTTATGACTTATGATTTCTAACTCTTAAGATACACTTCTCTTGAATTCTCCAAAAAACATCTGTCGCTCCATCCCGCAGGGGTAGAGAACCCGTCGCTATCTCGTCTTTGCTACTAGAAGCTTTGGGTAAGTTGGAATAGGAGAGCACTCATCTTGGGGTGGGCTTACTACTTAGATGCTTTCAGTAATTATCCGCTCTACACTTGGCTACCCAACATTTACTGTGGACATGATAGCCGGTACACTAGAGGTGCATCCTTCATGGTCCTCTCGTACTAAGGAAAGGTCCTCTCAATGCTCTAACGTCCACACCAGATATGGATCGAACTATCTCACGATGTTCTGAACCCAGCTCACGTACCGCTTGAATGGGCGAACAACCCAACCCTTGGAACATACTACAACCCCAGGTGGTGAAGAGCCGACATCGAGGTGTCAAACCTTCCCGTCGATGTGAGCTCTTGGGGAAGATCATCATGTTATCCCTAGAGTAACTTTTATCCATTGAGCGATGACCCTTCCACTCGGCATCGTCGGATTACTAAGGCCGAATTTCATCCCTACTCGTTGGGTGGGTTTTGCAGTCAATCTCCCTTCTACCTTTGCGCTCGAGGGACAATCTCCGTCTGGCCCAAAGAAACCTTTGCAATCCTTTGTTACCTTTTGGGAGGCCTAGGCCCCATAGAAACTGTCTACCTGACACTGTCCCTTGGCTCGTAGGTCCTGACACAAGGTTAGAATTCTAGCCCTTCCCGAGTGGTATCTCACTGATGGCTCGGGCCCCCCGGAAGGAGGCCTTCTTCGCCTTCCACCTAAGCTACGTAGGAAAGGCCCAAAGCCAATCCCAGGGAACAATGAAGCTTCATAGGGTCTTTCTATCCATGTGCAGGTAGTCCGCATCTTCATAGATATGTCTATTTCACCGAGCCTCTCTCCGAGACAGTGCCCAGATCGTTACGTCTTTCATGCGGGTTGGAACTTACGTGACAATGAATTTTGCTACCTTAGGACCTTTATAGTTACGGTCTCTATTCAACGGGGTTTCGGTCACCGGCTCCCCTGTCATCAAGTCAGGTCACAAACTTCCTTGACCTTCCGGCACTGGGCAGGCGTCAGCCCCCATACATGGTCTTACGACTTTGTGGAGACCTGTGTTTTTGGTAAACAATTGCCCGAGCCTGGTCACTGCAACCCCCTTTGTGAGGAGGCACCCCTTCTCTTGAAGTTACGGGGCTATTTTGCTGAGTTCCTTAGAGAGAGTTGTCTCACGCCCCTAGGTTTTTTCTACCTACCCACCTGTGTTGATTTTGGGTACATGTACCCTCTTGCTTAACGTCGTTTGAGATTTCCCTGGGAGTATGGCATGGGTTACTTCAGTGCCATAGCGCCTGGTATTCGAACATTGGCTTGAGGCATTTTCTCTACCCATTCTTACCCTGAAAATACAGGGACACCTTACGTTCTTGAACCTATAACCATTTTTTGTCTAACCTAGACTACTCTATCCCTCGGGACTAACAAGGGGTAGTACATGAATATTCACTTGTTGTCCATCGATTACGCCTTTCGGCCTGATCTTAGGCCCTGACTCACCCTCCGTGGATGAACCTTGCAGAGGAACCCTTAGGTTTTTAGGGTATTGGATTCTCACCAATGTTTGCGTTATTCAAGATGACATTCTCGCTTCTGCTTCATCCATCAGCGCTAGCGTAGAGGCTTCTCTCTAAGAAGGAATGCTCCCTTATCGATGTATTTTTACATCCCACATCTTCAGCAAACTTCTTAGCCCCATTCATCTTCGATGCAAGAGCACTCACTCAATGAGCTATTACGCACTCTTTCAAGGGTGGCTGCTTCTAGGCAAACCTCTTGACTGCCTTTGCACCTCTACCTCCTTTATCACTAAGCAGCCATTTAGGGGCCTTAGCTGGTGATTTGGGTTGTTTCCCTCTCGATGATGAAGCTTATCCTCCATCGTCTCACTAGCCAACCTTGACCCCTGTTATTTTGAGGTCATATCTAGTATTCAGAGTTTGCCTCGATTTGGTTCGCTCTCGTGACCCACACCGAAATAGTGCTTTACCCCTAGATGTCCCGTCAACTGCTGTGCCTCAACGCATTTCAGGGAGAACCAGCTAGCTCTGGTTTCGAGTGGCATTTCACCCCTAACCATAACTCATCCGCTGATTCTTCAACATCAGTCGGTTCGGACCTCCACTTAGTTTCACCCAAGTTTCATCCTGGTTATAGATAGATCACACAGGTTCGGGTCCATAAGCAGTGACAATATCCCTATGAAGACTCGCTTTCGCTATGACTCCTGTGGGTTCCCTTAACCAAGTCACTGCCTATGAGTCGCTAGCTCATTCTTCAATAAGCACGCGGTCAGAGCCCTGGCTCCTCCCACTGCTTGGGAGCTTACAGTTTCATGTTCTATTTCACTCCCTGATGGGGGTTCTTTTCACCCTTTTCTCACAGTACTACTTCGCTATTGGTCACCCATGAGTATTTAGCCCCTCAAGGTGGTCCTTGATGATTCACATGGGATTCCACATGCCCCATGCTACTCGGGTCAGAACGTAAGCTAGTGATTCTTTCGGCTACTGGACTTTTGCCATCTAGGGTGCAATATTCAGGCTGCTTCGCCTAGCATCACAACGCTTGTATTTCTCTCCCACAACCCCATTTTCACTATTTAGGCTTCTCTCATTTTGCTCGCCGCTACTACGGGAATCACTTTTGCTTTCTTTTCCTTTGGCAACTAAGATGTTTTAGTTCGTGAGGTTTTCTCTTGCCTGCCCATGGATTCAGCAGCAGTCAGAAAGGTTACCCTATTTGGGAATCTCCAAATCTATGCTTATTTTCAACTCCTCGAAGCATTTCATCGATTACTACACCCTTCCTCATCTCTAGGTGCCTAGGTATCCATTGTAAACCTTTCCTTGTTTGAACCTCACCCTTCACTTTTAAGGCTATGCCATACTAAGGTGATGCTAAATGGATGGAACTTTTCAACGTCCATGCATGATAAATCATAGATCAAACCACCAAATCAGAAAAATTGGGTGCTATCATAAAGCTTTATATCGGTTAAGTTCATGAGTTGGATATAAGCGTACTCGAGCCGCTGACATCCACCATTGTGTAGACCGCTGCCTCTTAGGTCCCCCGACTGATTCTACCATAGAGGCCAACGATAGACAATAACTCCCCCAAAACACAACTTACAACTTTTAGCTTGATAATTGCATACTTATGAAAATGTCCCTTTTTATCATGATTTAAATGTTTTATGCATGACTATCATACTTGGTACATTGTTTTGTACTAACGCATACTCTTGCTTACATTTCCCCAAATGTAGGGTCCGACGGTCAGGGTTCTCAGTTTTGTGGCTAGAGGTTGATTTGCGAGATTCTCAAGCTTTGGTGAGTCCTCATGCTTTGATGACGGATTCTCGTTGTTTTCAGTTTCTGTCTTACTTTCAGTTTTGTACATGATGTATGGGCTAGGCCCAATTTCATTCTATTGTACTAGATGGCTATTGTGACAAATGTTTTACACTTCTGCTTTGTTTTTTTTTATAAAATTTTGGATTTGGAATGTTATCTTTATTTCCTTTGTTCTATTTCTTATGTTATGAATGCTAAGTGGCTTGTATAGTGTCTCTCGGGGTCCTATACGCCATGTTACATCTAGGGTATGCCCCTAGGTCGTGACATACTTGGTATTCAGGGCAATAGGTTTAGAATGGTCCTAGGATGTCTCATAAGCCACGTCGAGTAGAGTCTTGTTAATGAGTGTGAAGCGCGCCACATTTATGAATGAGAGGCTACAAGATGATTAGGAAACTCCACTTTTTTCATTACTCTAAAGTTGTGCGATAGAGTTAAACTCTATAAGGTCTCTCTCCTAATCCTTATCCGATGCTCTACAGGATATGGCTACTCGAAGAGCTTTTGCTAGAAGGAATGTAAGGGAGAATGCGGAACAAGAAGCTCCTTCTCAAGCTCTAGTCGATCCTTTTGGCCGAGCAAGTGACTAATGCGGAGTTTAGGGCTATTTTTCAAGTGTTGGCCCAAGCCGTGATGGCTCAAGCCAATAGGGAGGTTGCGGTTCCTGTGAACTCAAATGTGAGTACGATGACATCTAAAGTGAGGGACTTCACTAGAAGAATCCTCTGAAGTTTCATGGTTCTAAGTTTGAGGAAGATCCTCAAGAGTTCATTGATGAGGTTTACAAGGTGTTGATGATCATGGGAGTGATGCTGGTGGAAAAGGCAGAATTTGCCGCTTATCAACCTAAGGGTGTTGCTCAAATTTGGTTCAACCAATGGAAAGAAGGGAGACCAAAATATGCAGGTCCTCTTGATTGGGAAAAGTTCAAAGTTGCTTTCTTTGATAGGTTCTTTCCCCTTGAGATGAGGGAGGCAAAGGTGCTTGAATTCATCAACTTTTATCAAGTAAATATGAGTGTGAAGGAATATGCTTTGAAGTTCACACAACAATCTCGATATGCTCCCATCATGATTGTTGATCCTAGGGCAAAAATGAGTAAGTTAGTTTTGGGTGTGTCTAAAATGATGGTTAAAGAGTGTCGTACCACCATGCTTGTTAATAACATGGGCATTTCTCATCTCATGGTTCATGCACAACAGATCGAAGAGGAAAAACTTAAGGAAAGGTCTAGGGAAACAAAGAGGGCTAAAATCGGTGATGGTAATTTCTCTCATGCAAGGTTTGATGTACATGGTCGTTCTAGATTTTGACAAATGTTTTCCGGTCAAGGTTCCTCCAATGCTCCCTCTAAGTTCAACAAAGATAGGGTTTCGAACCCTAAGCCTCAAGGAGGGAATGGTAGTGGTCCTTGTTGCCTAATTATGCTAGGTATGGAAGGAAGCACGAGGGTAAGTGCTTAGCCAACATTGATGGTTGCTACGGTTGTGGTAAGAGTGGTCATAAGATGAGGGATTGCCCAAACGCTTATGTCTAAAGGAAGAGAGGGTAAGCAAGCTCTTCCTAGTAGTTCGGGTTCCAATACCCCCAAGCAAAACCAATTTTATGCACTTTAGACTCGTGGTGAACAAGAGGGTTCTTCCAATGTGGTTACCGGTATGTTGAAAGTCTTTCAACTTGATGTTTATGCTTTACTTGATCCTGGTGCTACCTTGTCTTTTGTGACGCCATATGTGGCTATGAGGTTTGATGTTCTTCCGGATGTGTTGTTAGATCTTTTTTCTGTCTCTATTCCTGTTGGTGATTCTATTGTGGCTAAGAGGGTCAATAGAAAGTGTCCTATCTCCTTGTCCCATGGAGTTACTTTTGTTGACTTGGTAGAGCTTGATATGCTAGATTTTGATGTTATCCTTGGTATGGATTGGCTGCATTTCTATTATGCTTCTATTGATTGTAGAACCCATGTAGTCAAGTTTCAGTTCCCGAATGAGCATGTCGTAGAGTGGAAAAGGTGAAATTATATGCCTAAAGGTCAGTTTGTCTCTTGTCTCTAATCTAGAAAGATGACTGCTGAGGGGTTCATGTAACATCTAGTTAGGGTGAGGGATGTGGATTCCGAAACCCCTACTTTAGAGTCGGTCCCCGTTGTAAATGAGTTTCTGGAAGTGTTCCCAGATGATCTACCCGATATTCCTCTCGAATAGGAAATAGACTTCGGTATTGACCTTCTCCCAGATACGCAGCCTATATCTATTCCTTCTTACCGAATAGCTCTGGTAGAACTTAAGGTATTAAAGGAGAAATTGAAAGATTTGTTGGATAAAGGTTTCATCTGACTGAGTATCTCTCCATGGGGTGCTCCATTTTTTTTGTTTGAAAGAAAGATGGTTCACTCCGTATGTGTATTGACTATCATCAGTTGAACAAGGTGACCATTAAGAACAAGTATCTTGTCCCAAGGATACATGATTTATTTGACCAACTCCAAGAAGCAAATTACTTTTCCAAGATTGACCTTCGGTCGGGTCATCACCAATTGAGGATGAAAGAAGATTGTAACACCTTGATATTTTGAAATGCTAAATTAACTCGTATCTTCGTGGAAAGACAAGGATGGTGGATAATAAATTAAGAATGATGTGGTATGTTATATTTAAGTGTTCAAGGGTTGTATCTCAAGTTTTGAAGTTAGGTAAGTGGTGAAATAAAAGTTGACGAAAGTTATCGTAAGTTACTTTTTAAACATTTCTTTGAAATTTGGGTCAAATGACTTGGATATTTTATCCCAATACATAAATATTTATGGGTCCCACGACCCATGAAATCAAATCTCTATGAGTCTAGTTTCCAACGCATCAAACCGTTCGTTCATACGACTTAAGAATAGAGAGATATTCACGTTTTTGCGAGACTGCACAAGCAGGCACGTGAGGTGGGGCCCTAGGTCGGTGGAACTTTTTATATATCATCTTCTTCGACTTTTCTTCATTTTGCTTAGTGAAGAACCAAAAAATCACAAAACCCACTTCTAGGATCAACCAAATTATAGATTTTCTCGACTTAAGTCCTTGACAAAAATTGTTCAACACGTTGAGCTCGTCATCATGGTATAATTTATTTTATCGATTTCATAGCATATCATACTTTGGTGTTGGGACAACAAGGGTTTGGTCATATTTTATGGTTTTGAGGTGTATTACGAACTTAAGATCAACGTAAGACCTTTCTTTCATTGACTCTAGCTTTGATAAGCCACAAATAACAATTTGCAACGAAAATACATATCTATTATCAAATTATCGTGGTATCTTCTGTTTTTGTGTGTTGATTATGGTCCTGCCTTGTTGTAGTATCGAGGGTATTATGAGTAAAAGTCGTTAGGCCACGTGAATTCAGCGAAAAAGGTATGTTAAGGCTATTCCCTTCTTACGACATGTTTCCTTAAAGCCTAGGAGCAATGTAATTGGGTTGTTATCGTTGTTATACTTGTAGCCATTATTATTGATTGTTGGCTGCTCGAGTGGATATAATCCTCTCTTGTTAGGATTCTTATTCATATAGGAGTGTCCCTATGTTGGACACGACTTA
Organism: Solanum chiquidenum; assembly: GCA_029582725.1. Taxonomy (NCBI): domain Eukaryota; kingdom Viridiplantae; phylum Streptophyta; class Magnoliopsida; order Solanales; family Solanaceae; genus Solanum; species Solanum chiquidenum. The sequence continues at coordinate 63,278 of JAJOOS010002307.1, forward strand.
GAGGCTATTCGTATAGGTTGCTTATAGCTAAATTGCTCGCTTTTAGCCTTTTGGATTGTTATTGTTGTCATTGGGGCTATTGTGGTTATCAACAGGAATGTGATCTATGCCTAGAAGGGCTATGTTCTGGATATAGGGCTATATCGATGCCTAAAAGGGCTATGAGTTGCATATGGGGCTATATTGATGCCTAGAAGGGCTATGAGTAGCCTACGGTGCTATATTGATGCTTAAGAAGGCTATGTGCTACCTACATGGCCATGCTATTGCCTAAGAGGGCTATGATTCATCTATAAATTATATTGATGCCTAATAGAGTTATGTGCTTCCTACGGGCCTATATTATTGCCTATGAGGGCTATGTGATTGCCTACGGGGCTAGGGGACTACCGATAGGAGTATATAGAGTGATTGGCACCTTATGGGCTTATGGGGGTCTGGGTAGGTGGTCTTGTGTGCTGTTTGTACCTGCCTAGCTTATGGGGGCTTGGTTAGGTTGTTGTTTTATTATTTTTGATATGTTTAGATTTAGGAGCAGGTGAGTACACTTATCTATCCTTGATTTATTTATCGGATTACTCCCAGTATATTAGGAGACCTGCTCATGGTCTATTGCCTTTCATACTCGGTATATTATTTCGTATTGATTTCCCATTGCCTGGGGTTACTGCATTCATACCTGTACATCCCGACAGACGACCCAGTAGACCTCCTCAGTAGCAGGATTGACTTCTATTCGATTGGCTAGTTCCTTTCCTCAGGAGCTGCCAGAGTTGGGAGGTTTGTTAGCTTTTGTTGTATATATTTTTATGGGTAGGCTGGGCCCCTGTACGGCCAATATTTACTACTCTTAGATGCTTGCAGACTAGTATGTGGGGTCTATAGCTACGTTATGGCCATGCTGGCCTAGTTTGTTGAAGCTTATTTGTTGTTTGATGTATTGTCTTGAAATATACCTGCTTTCAGTTTTGGTATAGAGATCACGGTGTCCTTGACGGCCCAATCAGGACTTCTGTGCTAGTTGGCTATTTATTTATGTGAACTCTTGTGAGTAGTAGTTTCTTTAATAGATCTGTTTATAGGGGCCTTGCCGGCTGAGGGCTTAATTTTAAGCCAACATATACTTGTTTGTTTTCTTGATTGTAGGTGACTGCCATGCGCTAATAGCAAATGGTTCAGCAGGGTCGGCTCGAGCCTCAGTTTTGTCATTAGGAGCCAGTTGCAGCCCTTGAATATGGGCGTGACAAACTTGGTATTACAACAACATCGTATCCTAGGGAGTCTGCAAGCCGTGTCTAGTAGAGTGTTGTTTATAAATGTGTTGTGCACCATATTCGATAAGCAAGAAGCTACCTGGCATGTTAGAATGACTATCCTTCTTTTGCTCACCTCTTGCTATAGAGTGGTGTCTTAAGGTTTGAGGTTTCTGGCTTATAATTGATATTTGTATGCAGAGAGAGATGGCTGACACCAGACAGACCATAGCTAGCCAAGGGCGAGATACAACTGCACGCGAGGGTACCGGCAAGGTACCACAGGTGGAGGTAGCCCATTGTGAGACCCAGGGGGAGACATCTTCTCAGCCCCCTATAGCTTCTCCATCGCTTCAGGAGCCTCTGAAGGCTACAGGACCCCCGACTCCACGAGCAGTACCACCTGTAGTTCCTCCTATTCCATTTGATCAGGAGTTCAAGAGTGCAATATGTATGTTAGCACAGTTAGTAGTTGCACATCGCCATCCAGTTGCGCCATATGTTGCCGGACCTTCTGAAGGGCACGGATGTTCGAGAGTTCGTGAATTTATTGCCTTGAATCCTCCCAGTTTACAGGGACAGATCGCATAGAGGACCCTCAAAACTTTGTTGATCAGCTTAGAGTCATGCATGTCTCAACGACTGATTCAGTTGAGTTAGCAGCATTTCGAATGCGCGATGTTGCAGTATTGTGGTACGAAAGTTGGGAGAGATCTAGGGGAAAAGATGCAGCTCTACCCACTTGGGATAGCTTTACAGAAGCTTTCATAGATCACTATTTTCCTCGAGAGATTAGGGATGGCCGGGTGGACCAGTTTCTGAACCTCCGACAGGGCATCACGAGTGTCCGAGAGTATGGGCTGAGATTTGATTCATTGGCTAGATATGCACCAGCATTTGTTGATACGATGTATGACATGGTGCATAGATTTGTGGGAGGGCTTGACTCAGACTGTATCGACGTTTGTTCTACCGCTGCACTAAATGATAATATGGATATCTCACGAATTCATGCCTTTGCACAAGGCATAGAGGATCGCCGACATCTACAGTATATGAGTGAGAGGGTCGAGAGAGACAGACAGAAGAGGGCTAGGCCCACTAGTTCACAGGGAGATTTTTAGGGTTGTCCCAAACCCCAATATTCTATTAGGCCATCTAGACTTCCACCACAGCAGTTCCAGGGTAGTTAATTTGATTGTCAGGGACAGTCAGGCCCATGTGAGGGATCACGAGCATCATGCTTTCAGTAGAGGGGTTCAGGCCAGGCTTATGAGCCCCGCCATGTTGCGCTACTTGCAGTAGGATACATTTCGGGAGGTGCAAGCAGGGTTCCACATGTTGTTATTCTTGTGGATAGGAGGGACATGTGTGGAGGAACTACTCGACCATAAGTCAGGGTGTTATAGGTGATTTCACGTATCAGGACACTTCTTCCAATACTAGGTGCCAATGATCTTGAGTTAGTAGTATAACCCAACTAAGTGAGTTAGGGTCGAATCCCACAGGGAATGGTACGTGCTTAAAATTCAAGATCCAAGTACAAACATGTTCAAGTCAATCATAGTTAAAAACATTTGCGAATAAAAGCATGGTTTTAAATTAAGAGTGACACAAGTGTCAAATATGGGGGGTGTTGATTGTAATTATCAACTACAACAGCAAATAACACGAAAATAACAAGTATAGAGACAAGTTCTTGGGATGTGATTGGATTATGGGTTAATGTAGACAAATGGGTAATTGCAATTGATAGTAAATAGCGGTAAATTAGTGAATAAGCTAGACTTTAGTGGGGATAAAATTTCTTTCGAACAGTTTACCCCGAATCAAATTGGTTTCTCTCGAACACCAATGAGCAGCAATTAAAAATAGCATTCGCTTTAGTCCATTCACTCTCTCGAGCTGAATGTGTGGAAAAGGGTTTAGGATTTACTCTCTCGAGTTGAATCCATGACAACCCAATACCCACAGACCATCAAATCAGTAGTCTTGGTTTTAAAAGCTCTCTCTCGAGCAGGCTAAAAACACGAAGTTAGAATTGCATTTGCAACTACAACTCTTTAAATTAAACCACAATTACTGATCGAAATCACTTTTAAACAACATTTAAACTATCAATTAATAATACCCAGCAGCTAAATCAACCCATAATCACACCCCAATAATTGGGGTTTTAGCTAGACATCATAAAAAGATAGAAATCGTTACCAAATTGTGTTTCCATCAACTGGGTACGATTAATTTCGTCTTTACAAAGGTCAAGGTTGAAGAATTTCAAAGACCCACTTCCAATTTCTCAAAAATGGAAATCTTCAAAGCTAAGGAAAATATTGTCTCAATACCCTCAGTTCTAAAACTTCAAAAACTGATAATAATAAAACTTGGATACTAAACTAAGAATTTAAAAATGTATTTATAGTCTCCAAAAATGTGCTGTGAAGGACCATTCGGCGCAATAAGTCGGAATCGCCGATTCACTCTGCATTCCGCCCTTTGGTCAATTCCATCACCTTTTTGCTTTGGCCTTCAACATCTTCAAGTTCTGTAACTTTGGGCGATCTAGCACTATATCGCGAAACCATTCGGCTACTCGCCGACTGGTCCTTTATATCGCCGACTGCTCCTTTATATCGCCGACTTGATTTTCTCCTTCATGGCTTGGCACGCTGGAACTTTAGGCGAGATCATGGCCACTCGATGACTCACCCAATGGGTTAGGTGATCATCATGCCTTCTTTTCTTCGTTCCTTCAGCTGCCTTGTTCCTTTTTGCTCATTAGTGTCCATGCTTTATTCCTCAATCCAAATACCTGAAAATCAAGAATTTACATCAGTTATTGGCACGAAATATGCATTTGAGGACAAAGGATGATTCCATATCCACACACAATGGTTCAAGAATTTAAAGCTCGAGAATCAAATGCAAAACTCACACTCACAAAGATGAACATAATGAATGATTTCACCCATAGGTTTGCCCTTATTTTCCAGCCAACAATTGTTTCAGCTCACTCAAGATAAAAAAAGGTCTTTTTAGGGCTTGTAATGGGGCTGAGTGCAAAGGTATGGTCATTTAGGCTCAATGGCTGTAATTCTCATGAGATGTGGTGTGAACAACACTTTCTTTCCTTTCCTTCATCATTCTCATTCGTGCTCACAAGTCACCCCATTATTCATCTTCCATGGACTGTTGGTTACCCCATTTCTTTTTGCATTTTCACACTTTATTCCACAACTTTTCATTATTTTCCTTTTTCATTCTTTTCTTCTCTTTTTTTTATATGGATGGGTACCATATTTCACAAAACTATGGGTTAAAGGGGATTCTTTGTACTTCTTGATTTGCCTTCTCTTTTCACTACACCCCCAACTTAGACTTTTGGCCTAAGTTGGCTATTCACACAAACCACAAATCATGAGGATTATGGGTAATGAATCAAGAAAGGTTACAGTTTGCATCAAATTTCTTCCAAGAAAAGGATAAGGCTCAAAGAGTGTTGATATACCATGAGTTTACGACATTTTTAATACATTTCACTTACGAGTTGTGTGTGTCTAGGGCCATTTTGTATTGGTTTTTATGTATTTTTCTCATCTTTTTAGGAAATATGTTCAGACGTGGAAACTGATTGACGCAATTCAAGGATGTGTAGAAAAAAGCATCTACGGAAGTGATCCACGGACCATAGGTCCATTCACTCTCCGTAGATGGGTGTCGTAGATGGGCAGGAAAGGCTTGAAGGAAAATCAGGGAATTCTTAACCAAGTGTGGAACCACGGTTGCAATCGACGGACCATGGATTGATCTACGGACCGTACTGCTGATCCGTCAAATGATTCAGAGAGGGGTTCCAGTACCTGATTGTGAAGATTCTAAGTATGGAGCTATGGAGGAGGATCCACGGACCGTACATCAATTCATGGTCCGTACTGGTGCTCCATCGTTTTGTTCAAATATTTAAAGATTTTGAAGTTAGAAATTTTCCCAAGTCCTGAGTCACAGAAGGGACCTACGGACCGTAGATCAATCCATGGTCCGTAGGTCAATATCTTTGATCGAAACCGCGTCCTAAAACATTATTTCCTTATTTCGTTTCCTTTTTAGTTAGGACTTATTTTTCTATATATAGGGCATGTAAACCTCATTTTTGGGGTTAGACTTTATTACTTTTATTCTAATTTTTGGCTTTGGAGATTAACTTGAAATTTTAGCAATTCTTGATTTCCTAAGTTCGTTTTGAAGATTTTAACTTTGCAATTCAAGTTGGGTTTTTGGATTTCTTCTACTCTAATAGTAAGTTCATGAATTCTTCTTATACAACTATGAATTGTGTTCTTCCTAGCATGAGTAACTATATCCACAACTAGGGTTCTGGGAACCATGAGTGATTAACGAAATATGAATAGTAATTAAGCAATTCTTGAATAATGTTATTGCATGCATTGATAATTCTTTCGCTTATAAATCTTTTTAACTAGTGCACGCGAACTCGCCTTGTTACTACTTGCCGGACCAAGGAGGTAATTAACAAGAAAAGAATTATCAACATAGATATAGTGTGATACTATCTAATAGTCTAATGTCGATTGGTGCGAGGGTGAAAACTAAGCCATACATCGATGTGATGTCTAATATGAGGTAAATGTAAGGGTTATTAAATTATACACACGTAGACGGACCAAGGTGTGTGGTGAAATTCTTTAAATGTCGGACCAAGGATTTAGAGATACCTAACTTATCACTTTGCATGTAACACACTAGGAAGGGATTGCAATTACTAGGATTACAGAGTTATAAGCTTATGGGGAACACGTACGCCCTAGTTTCTTTCTCATCTTGATAACAACTAAAGTTTGAATCTTGCTCATTGATTACTTACATAATTTCTTGAATTTGTTTCACAAATACCCCCCTTTATTACTTGTTTTTGGAAATACATTGACTAAACGGATATAATTGTTGGTTAAAGTTAAGTCTAAACCACAGTCCTCATGGGATCGACCCCAACCTATAAGTTGGGTTCTTTACTTGATAACGATCGTTTACGCTTCTTTAGGGAGGTGTAATTTGAGCGTATCAGGTGTTCAAACAAGGATCACACACTCACAAGGTTGGCGACAAAAGAGGTATAGTGTCAAATTGTTTCACACTCTTTAAAGTTGCCTAAGATCATATCATGCGATTGCATCAGTTAGTCCACCAGACCAATGGGGCAAATTCTAGGTGTCATCATGCATGGTTCACGGTAAGCTCATCACACAAGGCATCAACACTAATGACAAACAAGACTCCACACTTTTGCTAGTGTGCAATGTTCATCACAAGAGACTCAATTCGATACTTGGCTAGTCACAACGAGATGTAAAAAGTTCACATATTGTCTATGCAACTTCATTTGGCCTCATCGTAGCCGCACATTCATTTTTGTTTGATTATGAGCACTATTCAAGTCATCGGTATTGATCAAGACCGATACTCAAATTTTCAAGAGAACAGCCACATTCAAACACAAACAAGAGGTGGCACAATTTTTTTTGGAAGGGTCGAAAAATCATTTGCAATTAAAAACAAGGAGCCACAAGTTCAATCATCCACCAAATGCAGTATTAACACAATTTATAGCTCAAAAACCGAAATATATAGACAAAACGTCACACAAGGTGGGCCTCACCCCACCACAAACAAAAGTCATTTGTCCTCAAATGCAAACAATAATAACATCCAAAAGTCAAAATAAACAAGACAGAGAAGGAGGTAAAAAGGAATCATGTCTACTCAGTACTCCATCTGTTTGGGCATCAGTGCCCGGTGTAGTGCTCTGAATTGGGGAATCAGTGCCTGGTGCAGCATCAGCAGTACCAGATCCACTAGGAGCTGCCATGGATTTCTCGGTCAGCAATGTCTGGATCATTGACGGTACAATAGTCTCCTCCAGATCTGGTAGGTCTCCATAAATGCTCTCCTCCCTTATCTCTATCTGCTCATCGTCGGTCTCTGCATCCGACTCATCAACTGCTGTATCATCCCTATGTACATCTTTGGTGGTAGCCGGAGGAATCTCTAAAGTCTCAGGAGCGTCCACATCATCATCATCCTTTAGTAATGAAGTGAAGTCAGTAGACTTTAGATAGTCTACGTCCTTCCTCAAATCTGCTACTTTGGCTTTCAAAGTCGTAACCTCAGATGTCTCCCCCTGTCTACTCTCACAAGCCTCAACTCTCGTAGTGAGAGTGTCAATGGAAGTTTGAAGGGGGAAAAGGGTAGTTAAGATGGTAGCCTCAATCATCCACGTGATAGATCTCTCTAGTCTAGTCGCCCTCACAACAGCTGAGTGGGCTAGGTGCCCCATCTTCAGGATCATAGCCTGAGTGATCTTGGTGGGATAGGCAGAGGTAGAAGCACTTGGAGCTTGTGAAGAAGAAGAGGGGGGGGCAGATGTACCTGAAGGCCCAGAGGCCGGAGTAGGCAAAGATGCCTCTACAGGTATTGAATCAATATCCATTTCTGGGGATGTGTCCACTGGAGCTTCCCTCCTCCTGTCGGCATCCTCTTGTGTGTACTCAGCCTTAATACACTGAATGTCAGTGGAGGAAGATAGGGTAACCTTAATATCTATCGTTTCATCCCTGGGAACTCCAGCATGCCGACACAACTCTGTGATCAAGACTGGGAATGGAAGAGAGGTCTGACTCTGCTTTGCCCTCTTGGCCATCTCTTTCTCTATGAGGAATCCCAAGTCGATGCTCCTCCGGGATATGATAGCTCTAAGGTAGGCTGCTTTAGGGTGGCGCAGAATGGACTCGTTCTGGGATAGCATTATGGTGCTGCTAATGTAGCCAAATAAGAATCGAGCAGCAATGCTCAAATCCCTTTGTTTATGGGGACCCTGCCTCAATCCACCTCGGGGTGGTATCGGAAATTAATAGAGCCAACCAACTCTTCAAGTCATCCAAGGATTGATTAATCGGCAATCCCTCATATGCCTCCGTAGCTCCAACACCCCTATCAAATACAGTATTGAAGTACTTGTTATTGCATCCGACTTCATTACCCCGGACCATGACCAACTTAACCGGTCTGAACTCGCTGGCCTTCTTCTTGCTCTTTGGAACTAATTCACCATATGCTGAATAGAACTCCCAGACCCATGAAGGAATATAGGGGTCCCGGGACCTAGTAACTACTCGAATTGGTGGAAGTGGATGGTGTCTCTCACATCGGAGTATCTGCCCTCAAGGCCCTTTGTAGATAACAAATTCTCCTCGAGAATAGTTCGCAATCCATCACCATTCAACCGGTTGAGGAGCCTGGGAGGAGGGATAACTGGTGGCACATGAGCCACAAGAGGTGTTAGAGCTGGCACTGAACCCGCTGGGGTAGAAGCTGAGGGAACTCTAGCTGAGTCAGGGCAAGATCTAGAACAGAGCTTATCCCGCCGGGACTGTAAAGGCTGGTCATCCTCAGGCTCAGATAAAGCAGCCCGGGAGTCAGTAACCACTCTTTCAGCTGCGGGTCTCTTGCCTCTGCTCTGACCTCCAGTTGGAGGCTCTTGTCTTCCCTTTTTGGGAGGATTTGATCCCCCTTCGTTGATTGTGATACCCCGTGCTCTTTTCCGGGGTGGCATGTCGATGTTTTTCATTACCATGTCTTCAAAACATTAGGAAAAATGTTAGACACAATTCAAACAAAAGCACAGAAAAGCAGTTGCAGACAGACTCGTCGAACCGATCGGCGAGCAAGATCGGGCTTGCCGAAGGGATTGGCTAAAAAATCTCAGAAATTTTGGCATGTCGGCGATGCGAAGACCTTTCGGCGAATTGTCGATAGCATTCGGCGAGCAGGAACTAGCCCGCTGAAAGTTATAGTGCAAATAAGGGATAGGGGCACAGACAAAGGGTGATCAAGAAGGTCTTTCGGCGAGTCGTTGAGTGCTTTCGGTGACCTCAGGCTTCTCGCCGAAAGTTAGAAAACCAAACTACTTATTTAACATGAAAATAAAGGTGAAACGGAGAACTTCGGTGAACCGCCGAGTGGTTCAGCGAGCTCAACCCAGCTCGCCAAATGACCCAATGCGCCTACTTTCAACCCAACTTCTCAAATTCAACCCTGCAACCCCCAAAAACAAAATCAAAGCATGCACTTATCAAATTAAGCTCAGACCCAATACACCCATTACCCCGTGATACTTAGACTTCTCCCTATTTTGCTAAATTTGTCCATTTGATAACTTTTGCCCTTAAGAATGACGTCAACCGCTCCATCATTGGGCAAAATACGTCATTTGGCAAAAATACGGGCTACTTAGACTTCACCCGACTAGACCCAACAACATGCAAGAACAACCCCACAAATTCTAACAAATTTTAAGGCACCAAATTACGGGAATTCAACATTATAAACACAATGACAAATATTATCAAATTAACACAGGTACATGCGAAAACAATTAGGATCAAAGAGGCCCAGCACACATCACTAAGATAAGATTATTGGAAATGAGTACAATTGCTAAAAATAAACTCGGGGTTCGTAAAACCAACCTTAGATGCCGAATAATCAAGATTGAAATGCTAGCAGCAAAGTAATCCACTCCGGACAAACAATCAACGACTCAAATGTGATAAAAATGTAAGAAATATAGATAATATTATGCAGGTGTGAGTTTGTGAAGATTAAAAGTGAGGGAAAGTGAAAGAGTTTGAAAGTTTAAACCTTTGGCCTTAAAAACTATCCAGTTCTCGCCCATTCGCCGACATTAGTCTGGCTCGCCGACCCACTCGGAGACAGGCCGAGTGGGCACTTACCTCGTCTAGTTTTACAGGACCTCTAGTTAATGTGGGGGTCCAAACGATGGACTAGATTGCGATCGCCAACTTGGTCGGCGACTCGCCAAGCTGCCCCTGGACTCATCGAGTTTTACAGACTCCAATTTAAAATTGTCTTGAGTTCAACGGCGGTCCAAGTCGGGCTCGCCGACCTCTTCGGCGATGCGCCGACTGGAATTTTAGCTCACCAACCTGCACTTCTCAAACACTTTCCACACTTTGACCTGCACAATCAACACACCATTATTTCAAACTTAAAACGAAAGAAAATAAAACTTGGGTTGCCTCCCAAACAGCTCCTTAGTTAACGTCGGCATGACACAAGTCCACACTCAAACCTCATTCTTGGAGTTATCCGTAGTATCACTAGGCAAACCCCCTTGCTGTCTCGGGTTCAAATGAGACGAGATATCACCCATTTGGGTCTCCAACTGCTTGAGCGATACTGAATGGGAGGTAACAGTCTGGCTAAGGGTTGACACGTCTTCTTTCATTTCTTTCAAAATATTGTCCGACCCCTCAACTTTATTGAGGATACGAGAAAACATATCCTCAGATCGGCCACCTTCCGAATCCTTTGGCTTTTGGCGCTCATGGGGAGGCACATACCTATCCTTCTCCCCATCCTTCCAATTTGGATTTCGGTCCTTCCATTCACAATCATGATCCTTCCAACCTTCATCCCGGTTCCAACCTTGGTTACCACCCTGCCTCAGGTAGTTTGAACGATAACCACCACCTTTGTTGGCTAGGAAATTCACCTCTTCGCTGTACAAAGCCTCAAACTTTACCCTATCAGGATTAGCTCACCCGACACCCACGAAATTGACACTCCGAGCACCAGATCCCATCAACATTTTTGGATAAAATGTCAAGTTGTGTCATGATCTTGGCCATGTTCTGGTCCCTCTCGTGGTCTTTCTTCATCTGCTCTTTGGTCAATTTTAATGTGAGAGGGGAGACCTGATCTTCGAGGGTGTACCAAGCCCGATTTATTGTGGTCATGACATCCAAGAGCTGAACATCTATCACATAAGGTTGTTGCATCAAACCTCCCGGAGAAAGTTGGTCAGCAATACCCTTGTTCATCGAGTCAAGACTCCGGTAAAAATATTGCAGCAACACGTTATCAGGCAAGCCATGAGTTGGGCATTGAAGCACCAACTTCTTGAATCGCAGCCAAGTTTGATGAATTGGCTTGCCCACTAGACGCTTGAACCTCTGAATGCTATCCCGAAGAGTCATTATCTTTGAAGGAGGGAAAAATTGCACTTTAAATGTGGTGACCAACTCCTCCCACAAAGTGATTGATTCACATGGCAATTCAGCCAGCCACTTACACGCTTCTCCCATCAAAGAGAACGGGAACAACCTCAACCGGACCGACTCATGAGATATGTTCTTGAAGGAGAATGGTCCACACAAATCCATAAAGTTTCTAATATGCTCATGCAGATCCTCATGAGCCAAACCACCGAACAACCTTTTCAATTACAAGAGCTGCAAAATAGTACTTGTGATATGAAACACCGCATTCCCTTTGGCTGGAGGTAAGTGATGGCACAAATACCACCCATAAGATGGGGGTTATTAGCATTAGGCTCGTTGACATCGTTGAGGTTACCGATGTCATCTTGATGGCCTACTTGGCTGCCATTGCTGCCGTTCACACTCATACTTCCTGATTCAAAACACAAACAAGCAAAACAAAACTAAAATTAAGTAAGTTCAACTATGACTAACAAGAACACAATTCCACTTAACTAAAGAATCTTAATCAACACCACTCCCCGGCAGCGGCGCCATTTTGATTTCGTGTATCAGGACACTTCTTCCAATACTAAGTGCCAACGATCGTTAGTAAGTAATATAACCCAACTAAGTGAGTTGGGGTCGAATCCCACAGGGAGTGGCATGGTCTTAAGATTCAAGAGACAAGTACAAACATGTTCAAGTCAATCATAGGTAAAAAAAATTGCGAATAAAAGCATGGTTTCAAATTAAGGGTGACACAAGTGTCAAATATGGGGGGTTTTGATTGTAATTATCCACTACAACAACAAATAACACAAAAATAACAAGTATAGAGACGGGTTCTTGGGATGTGATTGGATTATGGGCTAAGGTAGACAAATGTGTAATTGCAATTGATAGTAAATAGCTGTAAATCAGTGAATAAGCTAGACTTTAGTGGGGATAAATTTTCTTTAGAACAGTTTACCTCGAATCAAATTAGTCTCTCTCAAACACCAATGAGAAGCAATGAAGAACAACCTTCGCTTTAGTCCATGCACTCTCTCGAGCTGAATGTGTGGAAAAGGGTTTAGGATTCACTCTCTTGAGCTGAATCCATGACAACCCAATACCCACATCCCATCAAATCAGTAGTCTTGGTTTTAAAAGCTCTCTCTCGAGCAAGCCAAAAACACGAAGTTAGAATTACATTTGCAACTACAACCCTTTAAATTAAACCACAATTACTGATCGAAATCACTTTTAAACAACATTTAAACTATCAATTAACAATACCTAGCATCTAAATCAACTCATAATCACACCCCATGAATTGGGGTTTTAGCTAGAAATCATAAAAAGATAAAAATCATTACCAAATTGTGTTTTCATCAACTAGGTACGTTTAATTTCGTCTTTACAAAGGTCAATGTTTAAGAATTTCAAAGTCCCACTTCCAATTTCTCAAAAATAGAAATCTTCAAGCTAAGGAAAATATTGTCTCAATACTCTCAGTTCTAAAACTTCAAGAACTAATAATAATAAAACTTGGATACTAAACTAAGAATTTAAAAATGTATTTATAGTCTCCAAAAAGTGCTGCGAAGGACCATTCGGTGCAATAAGTCGAGATCGCTAATCCACTCGGTGATCTGCCCTTTGGTTAATTCCATCGCCTTTTTGGTTTGGCCTTCAACATCTTTAAGTTCTAATACTTTGGGCGATCTAGCACTACATCACAGAACCGTTCGGTGACTCACCGACTGCTCCTTTCTATCACCGCCTTGATTTTCTCCTTCATAGCTTGGCACACTGGAACTTTAGGTGAGATCATGTCCACTCGGCGAGTCACCCAATGGGTTAGGCTATCACCAGGTCTTCTTTTCTTCGTTCTTTCAACTGCCTTGTTCCTTTTTGCTCATTAGTGTCCATGCTTTGTTCCTCAATCTAAATACCTGAAAATCAAGGATTTACTTCAGTTATTGGCACAAAATATGCATTTGAGGACACTAAATCTATTAAAATAAAGCCCTAGATGAGTACAAATTGTGGACTCATCAATAGGTCAGTCGACCGGGTTAGTAGTAGGTTCCTCCTCATCAGCACACTCTACAGGGCGTGGACCTCAAACTTCAGCAGGTAGAGGCAGAGGCAGAGGTGGAGAGGGAACATCTAGTTATGGTAGTGGCCAGAACCGTACATATTCACTAGTCGTCCGACACAACTCATAGTCACCACCACATGTTTTGACAGGTGCATTGATTGTTTGCTCCCATTGTATTTATGCTTTGATAGATCCTAGATCTACTCTGTCTTATGTTACTCCATTTATTGCGGGGAGGTTATGTATAGTAGCAGAGTCATTAGATCGACCCTTTATTGTGTATACACGACTTGGTGAGTCTATTATTGCCAGGAAAGTCTATCGAGGTTGCACGGCAGAAATTATCGATTGTTAGCCTCTGTAGACCTGGTAGAATTAGAGATGGTCGATTTCGACGTCATTATGGGTATGGTCTGGTTAGCATTTTGTTATGCTAATGTTGAGTGTCAGACAAAGATTGTTAGATTCCACTTTCCAGGAGAGGCAGTTCAGGAATGGAAAGGCGATATAGCAACTCCGAAAGGTAGGTTTATTTCCTATCTTAAGGCGAGGAGTATGATTACTAAGTGTTGTATTTATCATCTTGTTCGCGTTTATGATATAGATTCAGAACCACCGACTCTTCGATCTATTCTTGTAGTTAATGAGTTTCTAGATGTATTTCCAGACTAGCTCCTTGGTATCCCTCCAGAATGGGAAAATGATTTTGCTATCGATATGCTACCAGGTACACAACCCTTATATCCCTCCTTATAGAATGGATCCTACTGAGCTACAAGAGTTGAAGGATCAGATGAAAGACTTGCTGGATAAAGGCTTTATCAGGCCTAGTGCTTTACCATGGGGTGCACAGTGTTATTCGTAAGGAAGAAAAATGGCTTACTAAGAATGTGTATTCATTACCGACGGTTGAATAAGGTGACTATAGATAATAAGTATCCCTTTCCGAGGATCGATGACTTGTTTGATCAGTTACAAGGTGTTGAGTGCTTCTCAAAGATTGATTTAAGATCAAGGTACCACCAGATATGAGTTCGGGGGAAAGATGTTCCAAAGACAACTTTTAGAACTAGATATGGACACTTTGAGTTCTTGGTAATGTCTTTTGGATTAACTAATGCCCCAGCAGTGTTCATGGACCTGATGAATAGTATATTCAGGCCGTATCTAGACTTGTTTATGATTGTATTTATTGATGATATTTTGGTGTATTCACGTTCAAAAGCTAAGCATGCAAATCATCTACGAGCAGTCCTTCAGGTTCTTTGAGACCGAGAAATTTATGCAAAGTTTTCTAAGTGTGAGTTATGGTTGGACTCTGTAGCTTTCTTAGGCCATATTGTATCAGATACATACATTGCGGTTGATACACAAAAGATTGAGGTCATAAGGACTTGGCCCAGACCTATGACTCCGACTGAGGTTCATAGTTTCTTAGGGTTAGTAGGGTACTACAGAAGGTTTGTAGAGGGGTTTTCTTCACTTTCAGCACCATTAATGAAACTGACTCAAAATGTAGCTAAGTTGCAGTGGACTGAGGCTTGCGAGCATAGTTTCCAGGTGCTGAAGGATAGGTTGACATCACCACCAAGTCTAGCATTGCCAGAGGGTTGAGAAGGCTATGCGGTGTACTGTGATGCTTGTGGTATTGGGTTGGGATGTGTTCTAATGCAACATGGTAAGGTTATCGCATATGCTTCAAGGCAGTTGAAAAATCATGAGAAGAACTATCCGACCCACAATTTAGAGTTGGTTGCAGTTGTGCATGCGTTAAAGATCTGGAGACACTATTTGTATGGCATTCATGTTGACATCTTCACAGATCATAATATCCTTCAATATATCTTTAGACAAAAAGAGTTAAATATGCGACATCATCGATCGCTTGAGTTATTGAAAGACTACGACGTGGATATTTTATATCATCCAGAAAAGGCGAATATGGTAGCCGATGCCCTCAGTCGAAGATCTATGGGTAGTTTATCCTATTTAGGTGTTGAGAAACGTGAGCTAATTCGAGAGCTTCATCAGTTAGCTAGCTTGAGAGTCATATTGCTAGAGGCAGACGATAGTGGGGTAACAATTCAGGACACAGCCGTATCATCTCTAGTTGTAGAAGTAAAATCATGGTAACAAGAGGATCCTAGCTTAGTGCAGCTCAGAGCCAAGGCTCAGGATCAGCAGTCTTTAGCATTTGATATAGCAGGAGATGGAGTTCTTAGATATAACGGTCGATTATGTGTTTTGAATGTTGCAGGGCTTCGACATTGGATTATGGAAGAGGCATATCATTCCCGTTATTCTATCATCCTGGTTCGATGAAGATGTACCATGATATTAAGGAGATCTATTAGTGGCACGGGATGAAGAAAGACGTTGCTGAGTTTGTGGCACAATGTCCTAACTGCCAACAGGTGAATATTGAGCACCAAAAGCCCGCTGGGCTAGTTCAGGAGATAGCCATTCCTTTGTGGAAGTGGGAAGCAATTAATATGGATTTTATTACAAGATTACCTCGACCGCGTTGCAAGTTTGACTCTATTTGGGTAATTGTTGATAGACCAACAAAATCAACCCACTTCTTACTAGTCAGGGCTACTTTTACGGCCGAAGACTATGCAGGGCTCTATATTAGAGGGATTGTTAGGCTACACAGTGTCCCAGTATCTTTTATCTCTGATAGAAGAGCATAATTTACTGCCAGCTTCTGGAAGTCCTTCTAGAAAGGACTGGGGACACAGGTTAATCTTTGTACAACCTTTCACCCTTATACAGATGGCCAGGCTGAGCACACAATTTTGACACTTGAGGATATGTTATGGGTGTGCGCGCTAGACTTCAAGGGAAGTTGGGATGACCAGTTGCCTCTTATTGAGTTCACATACAATAATAGTTATCATTCCAGCATCGGGATGGCACCTTACGAGGCTTTGTATGGGCGAAAATGTAGATCCCCTATTGGATGGTTCGAGGTAGGTGAGTCAGGGTTGATTGGACTCGACTTAGTACAACAGATAGTGGAGAAGGTTAAGCTCATTTGGGAGAGGTTGCTAACAGCTCAAAGTCGATAGAAGTCATACTCAGATGTGCGACGAAGGGACTTAGAGTTTTGTGTCGATGACTGGGTATTCTTAAAAGTCTCGCCTATGAAGGGTGTTATGAGATTTGGCAAAAAAGGCAAGTTTAGTCCAAGATTCATTGGGCCATACCGGATCCTTCGGAGGGTAGGACGAGTGGCTTATGAGTTAGAATTGCCTTCAGGGCAAGAATTTGCTCATCCAGTTTTCCATGTATTTATGCTATGGAAGTGCGTAGGAGACCCTTCTCGGGTTTTCCCAGTTGAGGATGTTCATATCACAGAGGAGTTGTCCTACGAGGAAACTCCACTTGCCATATTAGATCGGTAGGTCCGTAAATTGAGGACCCAAGAGGTGGCTTCGGTTAAAGTATTGTGGAGAAACAATAATAGAGAAGATGTGACATGGGAAGCTGAGGATGACATGAGGTCCAAATATCCTCACTTGTTTCATACCCCAGGGTGATGGAATATCAGTTTATATTAGTTCAGTGAGGTTAGATACCTATCTAATTTTTTTTATATTGTTGCTTATTATTATTATTGTCGTCGTTGTATATTGGCTCGCACTGTTATTGTGGAGCTATAGTGCTTAGCTATTTATGTCATCCTGTGAGACGCCTAGGTTAGAATTTCTGTGTTTCATGATCCTGGATAGTCATAATTACAAAGGATACTCTACCTAAATGTTGGCAACTCCTAAGGACTTAACCGCGTGACTCAAATTTTTCATGCGAGGATGAATGTTTCTAAAGGGGGAAGGCTGTAACACCCCGACTTTTTGAAACGTCTAAATTAACTCGTATCTTCGTGGAAAGACAAGGAGGGTGGATAATAAATTAAGAATGATGTGGTATGTCATATTTTAAGTGTTCAAGGTTTGTAGCTCAAGATTTGAAGTTAGGTAAGTGGCAAAATAAAAGTTGGCGAAAGTTATCGTAGGTTCCTTTTTAAAGATTTCTCTGAAATTATGGTCCTGCCTTGTTGTAGTATCGAGGGGGTTATGAATAAAAGTCGTTAGGCCACGTGAATTCAATGAAAAATGTATGTTTAGGCTATTCCCTTCTTACGATATATTTCATTAAAGCTTAGGAACAATGTAATTGGATTGTTATCATTTTTATACTTGTAGCCATTATTGTTGATTGTTGGCTACTCGAGGGAATATAATCCTTCCTTGTCGGGATTCTTATTTAGTTAGTAGCGTCCCTATGTTGGACACGACTTAGAGGCTATTCGTATAGGTTGATTATACCTAAATTTTTCGCTTTTAGCCTATTGGATTGTTATTGTTGCCATTGGGGCTATTGTGGTTAGCAGCAGGAATGTGATCTATGCCTAGAAGGGATATGTTCTGGATATGGGGCTATATCAATGCCTAGAAGGGCTATGAGTTGCCTACGGGGTTATATTGATGCATAGAAGGGCTATGAGTAGCCTACGGTGCTATATTGACGTCTAAGAAGGCTATGTACTGCCTATAGGGCCATGTTGTTGCCTAAGAGGGCTATGAGTTGTCTATAATTTATATTGATGCCTAATAGAGTTATGTGCTTCCTACGGGCCTATATTATTGCCTAAGAGGGCTATGTGACTGCCTACGGGGCTAGGGGACTACCGATAAAAGTATATAGAGTGATTGGCACCTTATGGGCTTTTGGGGGGCCGGGTAGGTGGTCTTGTGTGTTATTTATACCTGTTGAGTTTATGGGGGCTTGGTTAGGTTGTTGTTTTATTATTTTTGATATGTTTAGATTTAGGATTAGGTCAGTGCACAAATCTTATCCTTGATTTATTTATCGGATTACTCCCAATATATTAGGATACCTGCTCATGGTCTATTTTATTTCATACTCAATTTATTATTTCGTTCTGATGCCCCATTGCCCGGGGGTAGTGCATTCATACCTGCAGGTCCCGACAGACAACCCAGTAGACCTCCTCAGCAGCAAGATTGACTTCTATCCGATTAGCCAGCCCCTTTCCTTCGGAGCTGCCAGAGTTGTGAGGTTTGTTAGCTTTTGTTGTATATATTTTTATGGGTAGACTGGGCCCCTGTCCGGCCAATCTTTACTACTCTTAGAGGCTTGTAGACTAGTGGGTGGGGTGTATAGCTACGTTATGGCCATGCTGGCCTAGTTTGTTGGTTTGTTGAAGCTTGTTAGTTGTTTGATGTATTGTCTTGAAATATACATGCTTTCAGTTTTGGTATAGAGATTATGGTGGCCTCGACGGCCCAGTTAGGACTTCTGTGCTAGTTGAATATTTATTTAAATGAACTCTTGGGAGTAGTTGTTTGTTTTATTTATTGCGGGTGGCTGCTATGCACTTGTAGCAAATGGTTCAGCAGAGTCGGCTCGAGCCTGAGTTTTGGCATTAGGAGCCAGTTGCACCCGTTGAATCTGGGGCATGACAAAGATGACATTCCAAAAATGGCTTTTCCAACTCGTAATGGTCTTTATGAGTTTTTGGTAATGTCATTTGGTTTGACTTATGATTCGGCGAAATTTATGGATTTGATGAATAGGGTGTTTAGACAATACCTTGACACCTTTGTGATAGTGTTCATTGATGATATATTGATCTATTCGAGAAGTGAGGATGAGCACATTAGTCATTTGAGGATTGTGTTGCAAATTCTCAAGGAACAACAACTCTTTGCAAAGTTTAGTAAATGTGAATTTTGGTTAAGGTCTGTGGCTTTTCTTGGTCACATTGTTTCAAGTAAGGGTATTGAGGTAGATCCTAAGAAGATGGATGTGGTTAGGAGTTGGCCTAGACCTCTATCCCTTTCAGATATTAGAAGTTTCTTGGGTTTACCTGGTTACTATAGAAGGTTTGTCGAAGGGTTTTCATCGATTGCATCTCCATCAACGACATTTACTCAAAAGAAGGCTAACTTCATATGGTCCAAAGCATGTGAGAAGAGTTTCCAAGAGTTGAAGGAGAGACTTACTTACGCTCCGGTGTTGACTTTATCGGAAGGGACTGATGGTTTTGTTGCTTACTGTGATGTCTCGAGAATTGGGTTAGGATGTGTGCTAATGCAAAATGGGAAAGTTATTGCCTACGCTTCAAGGCAACTTAAGATTCATGAGAAGAATTATCTTACCCATGACCTTGAACTAGCGGCGGTTGTTTTTGCCTTAAATATTTGGAGGCATTATTTGTATGGTATTCATGTCGATGTTTTTTCACCGACCATAAGAGCTTACAATATGTGTTTAATCAGAAGGATCTAAATCTTCGCTAAAGAAGGTGGCTTGAGTTATTGAAGGACTATGATATGAGTGTTCTCTATCACCCCGATAAAGTGAATGTGGTGGAAAATGCTCTTAGTCGGTTAACTACGAGGAGTGTTTCTCACATTGAGGAAGATAAGAAGGAGTTGGTTCGAGATGTTCATAGATTGGCCCGGATGGGTGTTCAGTTAGCAGAATCTACCAAGGGTGGTGTTATGGTTTACAATGGTTCAAAATCGTCTTTTCTGTAGGATGTGAAAGGCAAGCAAGGTCTAGATCCAACTTTTGTTGAATTGAAAGAAGTGGTGCTTAAAAAGTCGTAGAGGCTTTCTCCTAAGGGGGGATTGGTGTACTTAGATATCAAGGTCATTTGTTTGTTCCCAATGTAGATGGCTTGAGGGAACACATCTTGTCATAAGCCATAGTTATCGGTATTCCATTCACCTGGGAGCCACCAAGATGTACCGTGACTTGCGGGATATCTATGGTGGAATGGGATGAAGAAGGATATTGCAGGATTTGTGGCTAAGTGTCCTAATTATCAACAAGTGAAAGTTGAGCATCAGAAATTGGAGGTTTGTCCCAATACATTAGCATTCCTACTTGGAAGTGGAAGATTTGAATATGGACTTCATAGTAGGGTTGCCTCGTACCCGGTGACAATATGACTTGATTTGGGTTATAGTAGATCAAATGATGAAATCAGCTCATTTTATTCTCGTCAAGGCTTCTTATTCGGTAGAGGATTATGCTAAGTTGTACTTGAGAGAAATGGTAAAGTTGCATGAAGTGCCTTTATCCATTATCCCCGATCGCGATACCCAATTTACTTCTCACTTTTAGAGATCTTTCCAAAAGGGTCTTGGTACTCGTGTCAAGCTTCATATGGTCTTTCCCCACAAACCGATGGCCAAGCGGAGCACACTATCCAAACCTTGGAAGATATGTTGAGAGCTTGTGTGATTGATTTCAAAGGTAATTGGGATGACCATTTACCGTTGATTGAGTTTGCATATAACAATAGTTATCACTCGAGTATTGGTATGGCTCCATTTGAGGCTATTTATTGTAGGAGGTGTAGATCTCCCATAGGTTTGTTTGAAGTGGGTAAAGTTTCCCTAATAGGTCCCGAGTTGGTACATGAGGCTATGGAAAAAGTTCGACTTATTAGAGAAAGGTTGAAAATGGCTCAAAGTCGGAAAAAGTCATATGCCGATGTGAGAAAAAGAGATCTTGAGTTTGATGTTCATTATTGGGTTTACTTGAAAATTACACCGATGAAGGGTGTAATGAGGTTTGGTAAGAAGGGGAGGCTTAGTCCCCGTTATGTAGGCCCATATCAGATTTTGAGGCGTATTGATAAGGTTGCATATGAACTTGAATTTCCTAATGAATTGGCATTGGTGCATCCGATTTTCCATGTCTCTATGTTGAAGAAATGTGTTGGAGATCCTACATCTATAGTTCCCTTTGAAGGTTTGGGAATTAATGAGAACCTTTCTTATTGAAGAAGTTTCGGTTAAGATTTTATACTGGCAAGTCAAGAAGTTGAGAAATAAAGAAATCGCTTCCGTGAAAGTATTGTGGAGGAATTAGTTAGTTGGGGGTACTACTTGGGAGGCCGAGGCCGATATGATGTCCTGATATCCTCGTCTCTTTCTTTCTACCCCTACTCTAGCTTGAGGTAATGAGTTTCTCATGGTTTACTCTTTGTTTCGATGTCATGTATCTTAGATGTTCCCATGATTCCTCATTTTATGCATGTTCATGAAAATCTAGAATTTTGAAGGAAAATGAGTTTACATGATTGATTTTCCTCATGTCTATGGGAATTGGGTATGAGTTGCATATATACTTCATGAGATGATTTGTTGAACATGCTTTAGCTTGGAGTTGATGTTTCCTCCTCGGATCTGTGCTTTTATGTGATTGCATTGATGATTGGGTTGTTAGTTTCTCTCCTACTCTTTTCATGCTAGGTTGAGTTCCATTCGAGGATGAATGTTCCCAAGGGAGAGATAATCTAACACCTCGGATTCAGAGAAGGGAAAAATATTCATTTCTCATAAATTTGGTGAAGTGACTCGAGAACGCTAAATGACTCGGCGATCCGCCAAGCAGAACTCCTCGCCTTTTTGGCTTAATTCTGCAGTCAGTGTTCTGTAACTTTAGGCGAGCTGGATCGAGCTCGATGTTCCATTCATCGAGTCACCAAATTGCATTCCCAGTCGCCGAGTTGGCTTAGTCCATAAGGCGACTCAATGGAACTTTCAGCGAGTTAAAGGCTCACTCGGCGAGCCATCGAGTGGCTTTTGGCGGGCTCCAGTGTTTGTTGTTTTCAGGTTTTAAGTCAGGGGATTTTGGGTATTTTCCTAATTAGTCTAGCCTAATACTATGTCATTTTACCCTTCACCTAAAGACCTACATAAGTGTTTTGACCCAAATTTCTCCAATTTAAATGATTGTCTCAAAATTCCTAAAAGAAGAACAGGTCTTCCTCTCAAAATATTTCTCTCTCTAGAAAACTTGAAGAAGAAGGTTTCAACCTAGGGTTTCAAGGAAAGTCCCCAATTTCACCATTGAAGGAAAGCTTTTGGCATTGAGGTATGATAGTTTTCATTCATGGAGTTCCTAAATTCTCTTATTTTCAAAGTTAGAAATCCCCAATTGAGTTAGGGTTTTCTTCAATTGTCATGGATTCTCGTGATTATTGATTTAAATTATTGAATTATGATCTCGTATGCATGAATTGATGTAATACTATGATTTTATGATGATTTCCCTATAAACCCATGTAAATCCCATGTTTTCCATTTTTGATGATGTGATGTGGGTTTTGAATTATGAAAGAAGAGATTATGAATTAAGCTTGTTCTTATGAGAATATAAGTAAATTCTTTAAGTATGCTTTGAGAGTAAAGTATCAATTATGATGATTGTTGTTGTGCTGATTGAAAGTATTTCTCATAAGCACATTAAAGCATGATTTGTGAAAGGACATTCTCACATAAAAGATTCTTAGGGTTGAAAGGTTTTCTCAACTAAACTATGAATCAAAGATCTTAGGAGCTATTCTAATCAGACCTAGGTTGGATTGGTTACTTAATTATACCTTTCCATGGATGATTCATTACCTAGCTTGGATCGATTATTGAATAATACCTTTCCATGGATCTTAACTTGGATTGGCAAGATCACATGCCCTTCCATGGATACTGACTTAGCTTGGATTGGCAAGATGACGTGCCCTTTCATGGATAATGAGAACAAGTTAAGAAAATGACTACTCGTGGGAATTATGCTTAGCACTAAGAGGATATTGAGATGGAGGCTCTTTCGTAGTACATAGAGGTCGGGCTTCTAGTAGCAATCTCCTCATCCCTTACCTATGTGCCCCCAATAGGATGATTATCTAGATAGACATTATCTAGTGGATCCACAATAGCTAAAAGTTCTTGATCCTTTCTTGGCAAGTAGGACACCTCTTTTCGGTGTGGGGTAGACACCAGATTCTATGTTTATACCTCACATGGTCTTATATTTTGGTTAAGGCTATTTCCCACAAATAAGGAAAGTTATGATGAACCAAGGTTACTTCAAGGAAGTATCGTAAGTATGTTTTAAGATGATGTTCACTTGCATTGATCATGGTTTTATAACTTATGGTTTCTAACTCTCAAGATACATGTTTTAGCTTGATCATTGCATACTTATGAAAATGTCCTTTTTAGCATGATTTAAATGTTTTATGCATGGCTATCATACTTGGTACATTGTTTTGTACTAACACATACTCTTGCTTACATTTCCCCAAATGTAGGGTCCGACAGTCAGGGTTCTCAGTTTGTGGCTAGGTTGACTAGCGAGATTCCTGAGCTTTGGTGAGTCCTAATGCTTCGAGGACAGATTCTCATTGTTTTCAGTTTCTATCTTACTTTTAGTTTTGGACATGATGTATGGGCTATGCCCAATGTCATTCTATTGTACTAGATGGTTATTGAGACAAATGTTTTAGACTTCCGCTTTGTTTTTTTTTTACAATTTTGGACTAGGAATATTGTCTTTATTTCCTTTATTCTATTTCTTATGTTATGAATTGCTAAGTGGCTTGTATGGGGTTTCTCAGGGTCCTATACCCCATGTTACATCTAGGGTGTGCTCCTGGGTCGTGACAATCCAACTAGTGAAAAACTAGAATCTAGAATTGAATAATCTGCAATTGGGTGTGTGAGAGTGTGTTATAAAAGGTGGGGGCGTGAGGCGGGGCATTTTACTTAGTATAGGGCGAGCTCTAAGCCTCGAGATGTGGGGCATAAGCCCTATGGATCTTTAAATTTTTAATTTTCAATATAATATAATAATATAATAACACAAAACTATAAAAAAAATACTTCAATACTTTGAAATATTTACAAACATGATTAAGGAAACTCATAGGAAATAAAACTTCTAACATGATTACACAAATATAAATAATCTAATATCTTAACTTTCTATTAATAAAAGAATCATTATTTCTATTTTTTTTATCATACTATACATGCATAAGT
>JAJOOS010002308.1:0-37257 GCA_029582725.1 Solanum chiquidenum
ACGACTGGTTTTCAGGTCTAACTGATGATGCCGAGAAAATCATAAAAAATAATACCTTAGAAGGATTAAAAAATTCACTCCAAGAAGGAATAACAAATCTAAAGCAATACGTTACAAATGAATTTTTCGGTGGACAAGGAAGTATCATCGATAACAGAGAAAAAATGAGAACAATCGCTAAAGAGCAATTAGAAAAATTACAATTATGTAAAATGAGTTATATTCAAGAATACACTTGTGAATTCGAAGAATATTATTATAAAATATTTGATAGTGGCAAGGAAATGTTACCTTACCTAAAAAAATACTATAAAAAATTACTAGGCTTTTGGGCCAAATACTTCAGAGAAGAATACGAAAAGGAAAATATTAAAAGAGATACTCTAGGACAAAGAATATCCTTCCTAAATAATAGACTTGGTCAACTATGTATGTCACATAATATACAAAGAAAAGCCAAAAGAATAAACACACAAATTTATTGTCTAGATACTAATGCAGGAACCCAATGGGGATGCAATGATAAACCTTATAAAAAAAGAAAAAGATTTAAGAAACGCTTATTGAAAAAGAAAAACGTATCTAAACAAAGCTACATACCCAAAAAGAGGTATTATAAAAAGAAAAGAGATTTAAAAAAATCTGACAATAGATGTAAATGTTATAACTGTGGCGAAGAAGGCCATAAAAGTTATGAGTGCAATAAAAAGAGAGTAAAAATCTCAAAAATCGACAGAATAGATATTGATTTTGATTTAGAATCAGTGAAATCAATAGGAAGCGAAGACTTCTTTGAAGAACTCTACGAAGAATATTCAACCAGTTTAGAAGAATCTGAATAAATGAATAAAGAAATACAAGAGAATCAAGATTCAGTAAAAATCTTAGAAACTGAAGAAGATCATAGAGGATATGCCTTAAAGGCGACCTTTGATGGAGAAACTTTCAGAAAAATCCAAGGATTAAAATTAAATCTCAAAACAGAAGATAATCTATTAAGTAGAATGCAACGGATGTTTGCAAGAGACAAAATTTCCTATCATGAGTATCAGGAAGTAGAAAAAGTGATAGAAATCACCCAAACAACATGCAAGCACAAACTAAACCCGTTATCTAAACCTATGATAGATCAAATTCTTCGGAAAATTCCCGAAAAGAAAAGAAAAAAATGAATTATGTTCATTTAGGAGGAATACAAATACTATTCAAATCGACTTTTAAAGAAGGAATCAATTGTCCAATAGTTATAAACCTATCCGACGAAAGATTCATTAACACAAGAGAAGGAAATCTGGGAATAGTAGAAGGAAATTTAGCATATACAAAGCTCCTTTTTACTTATTACCCTAAATATTGTATATCACTCAAGGATGCTGATTTCAACGAAGCACTGAGTTTACATTTTCAAATCAAAAGAAATGACCTTTTTAAACCAGGTAATCATATAATGAGTATCTATTATCAAGCCTTATACACGGTTACCAACTCAAATTATGGAAAAGTCTATAAAAATAAAAGAATGATCGAAATAGATCAAGAATGTGCAGGAATAGCAAGAATTGTGGAAGCAGAAATTCAGCAAGCCCACATTTCAGACGAATATGAAATTCGATTTGGAAAAACACAAGAAATAGAAAATTCTAGCCAGCCTAGACTTTCATTAGAATACGGAAGAAATTCCATAAGAAAAAGTATATCAAAAAGATATACGAAGAAATCTATTGAAAATTCTAATTTTACGAAAATAAGAGGAAGAATTTTTAATGGGATATAATGGAGACATCAAGACATCTTGATACAAACGGGAGCAACTGCTAACCACGTAAAAAGTATTCTATTGGATGGATTACCAATTTACGAAGAAACACAATACACCTATAAAACCTTTGAAGGTAACAATTATAGTTGTAAAAATATGGTAGATTTACCTATTCAACTAGATAACATAAGAATAACAGTTCAATATTATATCACAAATCACGAAAGTGATCATGAATTAATTCTAGGAAACCTTTTTCTAAATAGTCTAGAAGACTATAATATAGGAAAAAATGGAATAGAAATGATCTATAAAAATGAAACCTGTTTTATTCAAAAGATATAAATGCCAAAAGAAACTTCTTTCAAAGTTTCAGTTTTCATAGAATTAACATTTTATGATACAAAAATAACCACTTGTTGTCAAATAGACAACGGCTCTGAAGCAAGTGTACCAAAATCTTTTTTAATAAAAGATTGAGACTTAAACAAAAGCAATATCTCAATGATTGGAATCACAGGAGATAAAGAAAAATTACACAAATCTAAAGAAAAGGTAGAAATAATTTTAGGTTCAAAAATCGTTTCTATAAGCAAACTATTTGCCTACGATAAACTGAAAACAGATTTATTATTAGGTAATGATTTTTTACAACAATTTCAGGATTATAATCAAACACTGTATATGATAAGCCTTAAAACTCCATGCGGACATTTTATCAAAGTCCCTAGAAAGCAAAATCCATATAATCTTGAAAAGGATAATGGTAATTACAAAAGAAAATACTTGGAAAATTTAAGAAAAATCACTTGTAAATGCCTTAATCTAGAAAAGATTAAAGAGAATTTACAAAAATCTTATGGAGAAAATCCTTTAGAAAAATGGGGAAAAAATCATGAAAGAGCCATTTTAACCTTAAAGGATCTAAGCATCATCATCAGAGTTAAGCCCATGATTTACAACGAAGATGACAAAATTGAATTCAAAATACAAATTAAAGAATTATTAAACTTAAAACTAATAAGAATGAGTAAAAGTCCTCATAGTAGCCCAGCATTCA
Organism: Solanum chiquidenum; assembly: GCA_029582725.1. NCBI lineage: Eukaryota > Viridiplantae > Streptophyta > Magnoliopsida > Solanales > Solanaceae > Solanum > Solanum chiquidenum. The sequence continues at coordinate 2,820 of JAJOOS010002308.1, forward strand.
TGGTAAGAAATCATGCTGAAATAAAAAGGGGAAAAGCTCGAATGGTAATAAATTATAAAGAGCTAAATAAAAATTGTATATTTGATGGATATTTTATCCCAAATAAAAACAATCTTATAAACCTTGCTAAAGGAAAGACATATTTCTCAAAATTCGACTGTAAAAGTGGATTTTGGCAGATAAAATTAGCAGAAGAATCTATAAAGTTAACTGCTTTCAGTACTCCTAATGGTCATTATGAATGGATAGTAATGTCCTTTGGATTAAAAAATGCGCCACAAATCTTCCAAAGAAAAATGGACAAAATTTTCTCAGAAAAAGAAATTTTAATTGTCTATATGGATGATATATTGATATGTTCAAAAACATATGAAGAACACTTAAAACATCTGAAAGAATTTTCAGAAATTTGTTTAAAAAATGGAATTGTTCTAAGCCAAAAAAAGGCTGACATAAATAAAAATGAAATAGAATTCTTAGGAATGATTATTTCAAAAAACGGAATTGAGCTACAAGCTAATATATCAAAAAAGATAATAGAATTCCCGGATAAATTGACAACAAAACAAGAAATACAGAAGTTTCTAGGTTGTCTAAATTATGCAGGCGAATTTATTCCAGAACTAGCAAAGAAACGGAATTTACTGCAAAAACTCGTAAGAAAATCCAATCGACTTGGATGGACTGAAGAACACACCCAGTGTATCAAAAAATTAAAAGAAGAATGTGCTAAATTACCAAAACTCAGGTTACCAGAAGATACTGATAATTTGATATTACAAATAGACGCATCTGATTATCATTGGGGAGCATTATTGCAAACCGATCTAAATGAAATTTGCAGGTACACCGGTACTTTTAATGATGCAGAAACAAGGTATTCAACGAATGAAAAAGAATTATTGGCCATAGTTAGAGGAATTAGAAAATTTTCTACTTTCCTTTTGCCTAAAAAATTCATTATTAGAACTGATAATACACAGGTGTCAGGACTAATTTTCAACAAGCTTCCTTCTAAACCACAATACAGGAGATTGCATCGTTGGCAAGTGTTATTATCTTTTTATACTTTCACAATTGAATACATAAAAGGAAGTGACAATTTCCTTGCAGATTTCATTTCCAGAAACGTCCAATATGGACAACCATACAAAAATCCTAGTCAACATGATATATGAGAAGATGAAAACTGTGGATGAATCCATAGATAATAAAAGCCAAGGGCTATTCAAAATAAGAGACGAATTGTCAAAACTATCAGAACAGGCTCGAATAATGCAATCTGAGCTAAATCAACTCAGTACAAGCCAAACAGAAAACATGAGAGAATTTCTACTCTTATGTGAACATTTGGAGACTTGTCCAAGAGGGAATATTAATCCCATCAAAGTGGCAGGAGATGTCCCACTAGCACCTAGTGCTCAAAACATCTCAAAGGTAAGCACGGATATGCCTAATCCTAAATCAAAAGATGAAGGAAAAAGCCGAGCAATTGAAGCTTATACTTCGAAAGAAGGAACAAGCTCATCATCAGCAAAATCTGAAAGAATTTCTGGAAAACCAGATAGCAAAACTAACCCTGATTCGTCAGGAACAAAAGTATTTTCTTCTTTTCAGGTTGGAAAACAACACACAAAAGAAGAGGAATATCTTACATTCACAAGATATGTATACAATCTTTCAAAAGAAAGTGGAGAAACTTTTGGTGTTTTAGGAACAACAAGTTTGTTTCCCAGAATATCAATATTTCCTAACGGATCACCGGGCTTTACAGCTCAACTATTTGAATTTGGATATTTAGATCGAGTCTACGCAAAGCAAGATCTAAAAGAATTATCTAAATTACCAGAAAAACTATTCCAATCAGTTAAAAACTTTGCACAATGAGATGGTGTTTATTGCAGATTTTTTAGCATTTTTATGGAATGTAAAGATTTGCAGGCCTATTATCCAACACTCAACTACATAACAATTGAAAAAATAAAAGATTTTAATGTTAAGGCTACCAGAGTAGACAAGAAACTTCCTCATCTCAACAAGAAATGGATTCAAACCAGACGAGCTTTAGGGATAAAAACATTATATTTTATTCTTAAGCGATTCTATAATGAAGACTGCAGAGTCATAGATCAAGATCAAGATTGGGTTTTGATAACCAAAGGTAATTCAAAATCAAAAGAATTAAAAGAGAGAGTCCTTGACATCGAGCTCCACAGATTGGGAGCAACAGATGAAACATGGAAACTAGCATGCAAAATGCTAGGTCACAATCATCCCGGAGAATAATTGCAACAAAAAAACAAAACAAGAGATGTAAGCGCATACGTCATGAAGATAGCAACAAAGAAAGAAATATTTTCTTTCTTAAAGTCAAAAAGCAAGGTCACATTCGGTCGGCCATCAACAAAAGAAGAACCTTATCAACAAGATATGTAAGAATTTAGGGAAGTCCCTAAAAAATAGGTATTTTGTAAATAAGTCCCTCCTTCATCTATAAAAGGAGAGGAACTTCATACTTGAAAGGCAGACTACATTTTCCAAGAGAAAAACACTTAAGGAAAACCGTTAGGTACCAAAAGAGTATGAGTTATTGTGAGTGTGAGTAGTACTTCTCCCGTCAAGGAAAAGTATTTTCTTATTATGTTGTGAGTATTTATATAAATAGTGTGTTTGTAAAAATTATGATATGAAATAAAAGTTGGTTTTTATACTTCTCTTCTTAAAACTCCATTAATGGTCTCAAGAGAAGGTTGCGATCTTCAGCCTTAAGGAAGAACAGTAGCCAGGTCGTTAGGGCGAAACACTGTTCACAGCCTAAAAGGGGAACTACTGCGGTAGTGATAAGGACTGTTCATCGACATAAAAGAAGAAAGGTATACACGCAAACTTTTATTACATGTACTAATATTTACAGTCATACTATGTTATAATTGCTAAAACATAAGAGAAATACTTAGTACCTATAGGGAATAAAATATTATTATTTGTCTTTATAAACCATGTTAATCATCATGTTTATATCCTTACTCATAGAGTAAATAAAAATGAAGCATATACAAAGAACTTTTCATTTAGTAAGAAAAAGAGCTTGGAAGCATAAAATAGCCTTACATCATTTTGATAAAGCAATTCCAGAAATGGAAGAAGGAAATTTAGCATATACAAATCTCTTTTTTACTTATTACCCTAAATATTGTATATCACTCAAGGATGCTGATTTCAACGAAGCACAGAGTTTACATTTTCAAATCAAAAGAAATGACCTTTTTAAACCAGGTAATCATATAATGAGTATCTATTATCATTTCTATTCCATTTTTTCCTATATTATAGTCTTCTAGACTATTTAGAAAAAGGTTTCCTAGAATTAATTCATGATCACTTTCGTGATTTGTGATATAACATTGAACTGTTATTCTTATGTTATCAGAATAATAGTATATTAATCCGCAAACCCTGTAAAAAGCAACAGCAAAAACATATTGGTATCAGAGCCAAGTAATTTATTACCATTCGAGCTTTTCCCCTTGTTATTTCAACATGATTTCTTACCATGAATGCTGGGCTACTATGAGGACTTTTACTCATTCTTATTAGTTTTAAGTTTAATAATTCTTTAATTCGTATTTTGAAATTACCATTATCCTTTTCAATTACATGTATAATGTTTTTAACATATATATATATATATGAATGCTTCTCTTTGTTGAAGAGTATAAGTAGCAACATACCACTTTCTCTTTGTCTGGTTGTCAGGATGAGTCCAGAGTTTATGAAGAATATTCTGATCAGGATTGAAAGTATCACCTGTCTTGAGCATTGTGATCCATACTGGTTTTTCCCCTTGTGGCAGTTCCATCTCACTGGCTGTGGGGCTGGTATGGAGATCTTGATAAAAGACTTTAGGGATGTCTCCCGAAAAGTCTACTCCGGTGACTTTTCCTTTGTCATTGTTGACATGATTAGTGTCAGCTTCTACCTCTTCCATTTTTTTGAAGAAGAAGGTGGTCTGGGAACGGGTCTCGAAGGACACGAAGTCGAAGGACTAGACCAAGACGATCTTCTGAGCGATGAAGATCTAGAATTGTCAAGGAATTTGAGTTCTATAGACCCATCGGGGAACTAAATGACTCTTTCAATTTGAGATCTTTCAGAGTGAGATGAGAAAGGTTGGGTTATGGCATCAAAGTGCCAATCATTACTAGAAAGTATATCATTCCATTTGAGAAGACGAGGAACATATATATAGTATTTCTCAAACAAAATAAGATACATAAATAATAATGTATCATACACTAATTTTTTAGGCATGGTATGTAAATTTGAATTTATACTAAATGTATCTGATGCATAACAATTACCAAACAATAATGTATCGATCTCAAACCTAAAATCTTATGGGGCAACACTTTCTTATTTAATGTATCTAATAGACATACAACACTTATCAATTTAAATTGAAAGGATCTTCATGATGTATCTTCTAAAAAAATTTGATAATTTTGAATCTAAATTGAAAGGACCTTCAATGAACTAGGAGAATAATTTTGAAACTCAAAATTTTCAACAATTTTGAATCAAAACTGAAAGGATCTTCAATGAACAGGAGAAGAATTTTGAATGCCAAAATTTTCGACAATCTTGAATCAAAATTGAAAGGATCTTCGATAAACTTGAAGATTCACAAAAGAAATCGTTTGTCCAACAAAAACTCCATCACTTTTGTATCCTTCATAACTCACTTCGCATACTCAAAATTTCGACAAAAGTTTTTGAATCAAATATGAAAGGTTTCTTCGCTGAATAGGAAGGGCCGAAGCAGTTTGTAAATTTGAATTTCTTCGTTCTGTTAGGATTTATATCTGTATGATTGAAAGTAAGAAGAAACGTAAGAAGATCGAGATATTCATTATGTATCGTATGAAATTTTCGACTAATGGATGAAATAGAGAGAACAATGAACAAGAAAAAGAAATTTGATTTTTAAATTTTTTGACACTATATGATTGAATTAATGACAATAATTTGGAATGGAATAGCGCAATTTATGGGATCTTAATTTGATTTTCAGTTTTTCCCCTTAATTAGTGCAATAGATGGATACTATGAGATCTTAATTTGATTTTTCAGCTTTTTCCCCTTAATAAGTGTCACGACCCGAGCATATATTCTGAACGTGGCTGGCACTCGAGAATCATTGTTGGTCCCCAAACGAACCCTCATCATGGCTGACTACATGCGGAAGACTAACTTAAGCATATAAAAGTTTAAAAACTGAATAAAATTCATTGAAACTCAAATTATGAACTCTGAATATAATCATATATTCAACTAGCCAAAACTAGGCAACTCAAGTCTTTAAAATATTAACAAGATAAATTAAACAAACTTCTGAAACTCTGATGTCTATCTATGAAGCCTCTAACTGACAAAGATAGATGTCGGTACAATACCCACAACATCTTGACAAAACTGAAAAGTAAATGAAATCATCCTGATGCAAGGAGGCTCACCATAGCTAACTAGAACTCCACGTGGTATCAACGAATCTCCTATTGATGACCTTGAATACATGATGCAGACCAAATGGCTCAGTGCGTGGAATGTAAGGGAAATTTTAAAGCATAAACATAGGCTTGAACTTGATAAAAGGAAACATACTTACCTCTTCTCAACTCACTCAACTAACTCAACTCATGAATAAGATACTCAACGCAAAGATAAAATATTCATCTTAGTGAAATAAGGCTCAACTCAATAATATGATATTCAACTTAGAGGTACTCAACTCAAGATACTCAACTCATGATACTCAAGGATAAAGCAACAGTAAAAGATGCAATATATATGGAAAGCTTTTAAAACAATAGATAGCAACTCTATGTATTGAAGAATACAATAATAACTGAGTTTGTATATATAAAAATACAATATAACTCTGTGGGAGTTTCTCTAACCGACAGCCATCACTATGAGCTATGTGATGATACAATGTCTCGCCCACGCTTTCAGAACTATCCTATACTTTGCCGGGGTATAGAACCTCTCAACTAAGTGGATCCACTAGTCTATGCTAAAAAACATTAAGGAATCATCTAAAAAGTATGACACTCTCTACCCACGTTGGCTACATGGTTTATGGGGGCTGTGAGTTATCTGAACTCTATCCCATATCAGTGCTCAATACTACTCCCAAAATATACTAGCTCATATGTATAAACACATAACTCTTTCTCTGTGGTTTTGAGGTTATTACTCAAAAATCTTTCTCTTAAAAGAGATGGTACTCAAACTGCTCAAAACTCTTTTGGAAATCTCAGTTTTTTCTCATTTTAAATGTGAAAACATTTACTCTTTAGAATACTTAGTTCCCATATATCATTTTAAAGAAAATGAACTCAACTCTGTTCTTTCTCAACAACATTTCAAAATCATATTATAATATGATCATTGATGACTCAGGAAGTTATACTGCATGGACATTGATGGTATATCTAGATACCATATTGCTCATACATTGATGGCATACTCGATTGTCATACTAATCATGTTTTAGAAAACTCTTTTCTCAAAACTCATCTTTACTTTCTCAAAACTCAGTTTAAGAACTCAAGTGTTGGCTTTAAAAAGCTTTTTAAAATTTATAACTCAAATCATAGGGTTCATGTAGAATTATTAACATGAACGACTCAACTCTAGGATCTTAATAACAATAAAGAACCTCAGTACTCAAAACTCAAGACTGAATGATTCTACTCATCTCTAGACTGCTCGACTCATAGGATTCATGCGGAATTATGGGCATGAACAACTCAATTCAAGGGATTCATGGGTAACATGTAGTAGTCCCATAAGTAGGAATATAATCTCAAAAGATTAGGAACTCAATACTCAGGACTTAGAACTTGAAGATACTACTCCTCTCAAAGATACTCAATTTATGGAGTTCATGCGAAATTTATGGGCATGAACGACTCAACTCGAGGGTCTCCATAACAATATGGAACTCATGTATACGACTCTTCTCATTCTCATACTTACTTCCTCAAAACTTAGCTCAAATCGACAGTTGATCTCAAAGGATTCACAATTGAACTCAAAGACTTTCTTGAACTCCACTCTTAACTCTTTCTTGAATTTGAATTATGAATTCAAGAGTTATGATTCATGATATGGAGGATATAAATAACAATATAGCAATTCAATAATCAGGAATAGAACTTTTTAAAGAAACATGAATTCAATAACTCAAAATCAACTTATCTCAAGAATACTCAAATCTAGGGAAAGTATCCTAGATTACTCTTTTACTTATCTGAAAGTAGATGTAGGGCGTGAGGACGAACTAGTCCAACACTATGATAGCCTTACATACCTGGAAGAACAAGGTTCTTGAAGAATCTTGAAGAAGAACTTTATTAAAAGCCTTGAAACCCTAGCTTGAAGGTAAACGATCAAGAAAACCTTTCTTGAGATTCTTGAATTAGTTTCTTAAAATCTCTATGGCCAAGAATTATGATTTTTATTAGTGATTCATAACTGTATGAAGGATTTTGAGTTGAAAAAAATGGAGAAAGACTTACCTTGAAGAAGAATCTTGAAAAAGATTGAAAGAATCTTGAATGGAGTCTTTTACTTTGATTCTTCCTTAGGGTTGTGCCCTAGGATTTGAGAGAGAGGAGTATGATGGATTAAAAGATGAAAATCTGATTGTTTTGACCTTTTTTAATATTTTCCCGTCGGCTAAATTCGTAACAGCACTGTATAGGTTACTAAAATAGTCATAACTTGTTACTCAGAAATTGGATTGACGCGAAATTGGTGGCGTTGGAAAGTAAATTTAAATACCTTTAATTTAATAGGTTATGACTCACGTAACTCTTTATATTCCAAGAGATGTGATCGATTGAAGTTGATCCAAGTAGAAACTTACATCAAAACTTAATCAATAAGGAAACTTCAAGAACACTTATCAAGAACTCATCAAGAAATAAAATTGCTCAATATTTATGGATAGATTCTTAAAAGAAACTCATGATTGGTGTGTGGGTGAACGAACGCAACACTATGGAAGCTTACATACCTCAAAGAACTAGGTTCTTGGTGAAATCTTGAATTTCTTGAACGAATGCTTGAAACTTTGAACTTTTTCTCCCCTTGAATCTTCTCTCTAAAACACTAAGCACTTTTGGGGATGAATGAAACTAATTCTAATCAGTTTAGACTCCTAAAACCTTATTAAAAATGCTTAAATCTGATTGGGTAAGAAAAAGACCAAAATACCCCTCATATTTTTGGGTAACTTTCCTTAACTAGATAGCTTAACTTCAAAAAGGCATATCTCACTCATCCGAACTCGAAACTTAGAAAATCCGGTGGCGTTGAAAAGATAATTCAAAGACCTTTCAGTAGTTATCTTGTATCCCACCTAACTCATCATGTACTGCGAGTTATGGTCGTTTGAAGTTGACCCAAAACTCATAACTTGCAAAATTTTAGATTTTGCTATTTTCAATTTAGTTCTTTTTGGAACTCAAGGTGCTACATCTAGTGACCTGACCTTAATACTTAAGAAATTTTAAATTTCTTGGTAAAATCTCACTCACTACGAAGAACGGTTCGAGTCTTAGTTCGAAAAAATTTCTGGGGTGTTACAATAAGTGCAACAGATTGATACATAATGTATTCGGATCCTTAATTATGTATCCGAAATGCCTAAAATACATGGGATTTGTGTAATTAGAAAAAGAACATGGATAGAAGACAATTTAGGTTTTGCACTATGAAATTTATGTAAGTTATACAAAATAAAATGGAGTATTTACAAAGAGTTCAAGCCCAAAGTGGCCCATACCCGGAAAATGAAACAAAATAGAAAAAGAAAATAAAGACCCAAAATACACAAAACAAAAAGGGAAAGAAAATTCATTAGAAATTGATTGGTCTCGAAGATGTCGCCCCATCGTCTTCTTCTTTTCCAATCGCCATTGATGAGCTCAATCAGATTGGCTTAAGGAAGACAACCTTCTTTAATGAAAGAGAGTACAAATGAGGTGTAACAAGCTTGGATAGATTACATACAAGACGCTCAAAGTTGTCAAAAGCGTCATGTAATCTTGTCCGATGAAGACTTCTTCAACTCAATGTAACTCAAATCAGCTCTTTTGTGTTAAAGGTGAACTCTATAATCTCAGTCTTATAGGAAAATAAAATGATTAACTGCTTGTTTCACAGAAGTGCTCTGGCTGATGCAACACTGGACTCATAAACTCCTAATCATGTAATCATCAGATAAGTCTTGTTACTTTTCTTATTTATTCATATGTATCAAATCGCAAAGACCATAACCCTAATTCCTTGCCCTTTGACAGATTGAGCTCCAAAGAAGCTAATACCCCTGTCTAAATAGTTCAGATTTAAGATCCATGCTCTTCCTATCAGGTAAATCTTGTTTCTTCTTCTTGGTGTTAAATTGACTAGATGTTGGTATGTATCTGATAGTTCATATTCTTATTACAATGCAAAATAGGAATTTTAACATTTAGTAGTTCTTAAATTTGGAACTTTCTTGACATCTAGGACAATGTGTGACTTTCCTTCCTTAAGTTCCTCCATAAATGATTTAAAAGCTTTATCATCTGTACCTGCGCAGAAAAAAATAGAATTAGCAAAATAGTTCGCGACTTTTTTTCCTTTCCTGAGCACATGAGACACCTCCACTTGTACATTCCTCCTCAATAATTGTATCTTCTAAAAACACAAGCTAATACTCCATGAAATTTTCCAAATTCCATCCAAAATTTTAGTCACAATAAGTGAATCAGTCTTCAATATGACAGGTAGAAGATTGTTTGACAGACAAAATCGTAACCCTTTTTTCACTGTCAAAACTTCTGCTTCCAAGACTTGTTTGATATCCAGATCATATGATGCTACATAAATAAAGCCTCCTTCCCGATTCCTGACACACAAACTACCAGCACTAAGTCCAAGATTACCTTTGGAGGCTCCATCTAAGTTATATTTGTACACTCCTATACTAAGAGGTGATCACCAGTAAATCACCTTAGTAGCTATAACATATTTGTAGCTCTCAAAGAATTTAACTATCATAGGCCAATATTTAGAAATATGCCTCATCTAATCACGTCAGTATTATGAATATTTCTATTGATTTCTGTTGTCATGCTGAAAATAGAGATTTTTCCTCCATATTTTATTTTGTTTCTCCCTTTACAAATTTGTCAGAGTATAAAATCGGGGATAGCATTAAACAAAGATCTCAATTTAGATGTTCAATTTACATTCCATCATTTAAAAATAGTGTCCTTTAGTTGCAAGAAAGGCCCCTACACACCAGCTGCACTAGCAAACATTTCCCACAAAAACTTTGCTTTAGGACAAGAGATAAAGAAATGGTCTCATAATTCATTAACATTAAGGTCACAGCAGCAACAGTTAACCACCTCCTTTCAACCTATTTTGACCAAAATCGTTTCAATAGGAATTTTTTGTTTGACCAATCTCCAGAAAAAGATTTTTTTAAAAAAAGGAATGTCCTTTTTTCAAATCTGTGTAAACTTTTCCTGAATTACCCCAAGGGTCCTTATAATCTCTCATGATGAACTAACAAAGAATTTACTTGAATGATTGAGCATCCAGTAAAGTTAATCCACCTCTTCACAATATCAATCTTCTTAAATAGTATGTTCTACCCCTCTTTTAGGGAAAGTATGTCTTATCAACTCTCCATTTCACGTGCATTGTTGCATCATTTGATTAATATCATCCTCAAAGAGATTAGTAGAAAAGGACATTGGTAGATAGTAATCTAATGTACCAAGTTGAGACCAATTATCAAACATAACACTAGAGGATCTAAAGTTAAGTTGCCACCAAATTTCCTGATCAATGAAATCCCTAGTCATTAGCATCTGTTTTCAATTTTGAGAACCTCCCTTCCACTCTACTATTTAAGACTTGCACCTTTTACAATATTTATTCCACATGAAATGTGATCACATAAAAATTTTGGTCCTAAAGTTCTCCCAAAGTTTTGTAAACAAAGCTATTGAGACATCAAGTAGAAACCTGAACCACAAACCTCTTTTCATCCTAGATTGACAAATTTCAGCTAAAGTAACCTACTGCTTGTTTCTGCCCCCTTCCTTGTACGTCCACAGAAATCTAACAAACACTTTGTGTAGATCATGAATCACACATTGGGTGGAATGGTTGCACATAGTTAATATATAGGAATACTTTGTATAACATTGTTGATCAGAACAACCCTTCCTTCAAAAGATAATAATTTATTTTCTAAGCTTGTAATTTATTATGCACGTTTTTCATCAGATCAACAACGTGAGCAGCCATATTATACAAAAAAAGAGTCATTTTTGTCTTTGTAAATCTTCTGCCCTGATTTCCTTTCATAGTCCTACAAAATTTTCATCAAAGACTCTATAGAGAACCTGTCAGCATTAGAAAAAATTGTAGTGTCATCAGCATAGACCAAGTGAGTAATGTTTCCATTCCACTTAGGTAGATCAAAACCCTTATAATATGGTTAAGAGTATAGGCTATTCAGAGCCCTTGAAAAAAACTCACCATCAGATAGAATGAATAATGAAGAGGATAAGGGATCCCCTTATTTGACTTCTCTAGTAGAGAAAGCAAATCAGAAATTATGTAAGAAAAATAGATTGTTAAAGCCCGTTTTGTTAAGAACTTTCTTCAAAAAAACTTCAGCTCACTCTATTATATGTTTTTTCATATCTAGTTTAAAGACTACATTAGCAGTCTTACTCCTCTTTCTAATGTCTATTATGATTTTTTGTGCAAGTACGACATTCTCGATAATGTTTCTACCTTTGAAAAATTCAAATGGATTAGCAAAGATATGATTTGATAACAATACATCTAGCCTATCATGGATAAGTCCTTAAATGACCTTATTTAGAAAATTATTAAGACTGATTGGCCTTAAATCTGAAAAAGAAGTCATATTATCTCTTTTAGGGATTAGGATCAGATTAGTATGAATAATTTACTCAAATTTTTATTTAAGTTTTTACCAATGAAATAATGGTTGAACACGTGATATCATCTCAATAATTTACTCAAATTTTAATTTATTTTCTCATCAAAAATTTTAAAACTCACTCATCTTCCATAACATTACCCACCCATGACCCAATGATAACTCAAACTCTATTTCTTAGTGGCCTAAAATAATTATATCAATACCGCCGATGTTAGACCCTAGAAGTCTACTCTATCTTTTTTTTTCCTACTGCTAACATATTTTTAAACACTATTCTTAATTACTAAAAATTAAAAGGGAAATTATATTAATTAAATAAAATTATAATTAACTAATTAAATGACAGTTTCAAATCCATGCAAACTCTCAAATTTGATAATTTTCACATGTTCTCCGGTGCCGGTGGAAAATTGAGGTCGAACTCAATACAATCATCATTATCTATAAAATTGATCACCGAGGAAGAATCTGACTCATCAATGCTTGAAACAAAAATAGTATTTCTTTTGATGCACATCGTCATCTCCTTACGATAATTTGTTTCGCGATGATTCATTTCATATCATTGAAAACAAACCAAAAACACAACTGATTCAACGGTAGAACACCTCCAGCAATCGGAGAAAGATGAAATTGAGAACTTTGTAATAAAAAGTTAACTACACCGTTGGTAAGCATACCAATGGAGGAGAATGAGTTGTTGATGCTTCCGAGGCATAGATCAAAAGGCGGCGGTTCTTCAACCGCTAGCACCACATTTCATGACTCAACAATACTATTTTGACTTGGAGGCTAATTGATCGGAGGCACTGAAATAAAAAAGTTCGTCTTCACTTTCTCCACCCAACTATTTACCTGTTGCAATTAAGTTTTGGGGAGAAAAGCAAAGACAAATTTATTGATTTCGATGTTGCCGGTGAATTGGCCTCCAAGTTAGAATAGTATTATTGAGTCATCGAATGCGGTGCTAGCAGTTGAATCACCGTCGCCCTTTGATCTTAGCATCAGCAGCTCATCCACCTCCGTTGATATGCTTACCAATTGTGTAGGTAAATTTTTGTTTCAAAATCCTCAATTTCATCTTAATTTCTCCGATTACTGAGGTGTTCTTCCATTGAATTAGTTGTGTTTTTTGGAAAAAAAATTCAACGATATAAAATTAATCATCAAGAAATAAATTATTATAAGGAGATAATGGTGTTCATCGACGAAGATGGTGGTGTTGTTCCCGGCAACGACGAGTCATATTCTTCCTCAATGATCGATTTTATGGGTAAGGATAAGCGTATTGAGTTCGACCTCAATTTTTCACCGGCAACGGAGAACATGTAAAAATTATCGAATAAGAGAGTTTGCATGGGTTTAGAACTATCCTTTAATTAATTAGTTGTAATCTTTTTTAATTAATGTATTGTCTCTCCTAATTTTAAGATAACCATAGGAAAAACTACACAAATTAGACACATTAAGCAAAGTATTTACCCAAATTAGACTCAACCCAAATTATTTACCCTTATTGGATTCATGACCCAAACTATTTACGCGACTGCCCCCTTGTTTTATTCACTATACCGCTACTTTTTCATCCTTGATACCACCGGAGTATATATATACTTTGATATTGAGCAGACTTTTTACTGAAACAATGTCTCTTCCCCCTTGATGTCATCAGAGTAAATAGATATATACTCTAATGGTATCAAAGAGTAGCTGAGTAATGTTTTCACCGAAGCATTGTATGTTCCTCTTTGGTACCATCACAATATATATATACACTGATGGTATCAAGCAATAAACACGAATTAGTGTTAAGAATTGGGGTATGAAAGAAAATGGGTAGCCACTTGTAGATAGTTTCTCTGTTTGGGATACAAATGTTCTTTTCCCAAAAATCTAAGTAGAAGAAGAGGATAGAGCGGACTCCTAAATCCGACGACGGAGGTATTGGATTTTGGATCACCAATAAGGTTTTGGTCATAATTGGGTCATGGGTGGATGATTTTAAAATATATGTAGCTCACAAAGAATTGAACTCTCATAGGCCAATCTTTAGGAATATTCCTCAATCAAGGGTATCTAATCACGTCAAGATTATGAATATTTCTATTGATTTTTTATATCATGCTGAAATTAGAGATTTTTCCTCCTTTCATCCTAGATTGACAAATTTCAGCCCAAGTAATCTAGTGCTTGTTTCTGCCCCCTTTTTTTGAAGGTCTACAGAAATCTAACAAACATTTTGTGTAGATCATGAATCACACATTGGGTGGAATCATTGCAGATAGTTAATATATAGGGATACTTTGTAGAAAATTGTTGATGAGAACAACTTTTCCTTCTAAAGATAATAATTTTCTTTCTAAGCTTGTAATTGATTATGCACGTTTTTCGTCTAGGAAAACCTGGGAATTTTTATACCAGTTGAATATCTCCTTAAGAAGTCAAATTATGCAAAAAAAAGGGCAACTTTGTCTTTGTTAATCTTATGCCCTGATTGTCTTTCATAGACCTATAAAATTTTCATCAAAGACTCTATAGAGAATCTTTCAGCATTAAAAAAAATTGTAGTGTCATCACCTTAGACCAAGTGAGTAATATTGTCACTCCACTTAGGTAGATAAAAACCCCTATAATATGGACAAGAGTATAGGTTATTCAGATCCCTTGAAAAAAACTTATCATCAGATAAAATGACTAATGAAAAGGATAGGGGATCCCCTTACTTGACCTCTTTAGTAGAGTAAAGAAAGCAGAAATTCAACATTAATCAATACCAATTATTAGCAACTAGTCTCCAAATCTTTTAAGAAAAATAGATTATTAAAGTCCATTTTGTTAAGAACTTTCATCAAAAAACTTCAGCAGCTGATCACTCTATCATATGTTCCTCTCATATCTAGTTTAAAGACTATATTAGCAGTCTTACTCCTCTTTCTAATGTCTATTATAATTTTCTATGCAAGTACGATATTCTATGTAATGTTCCTATCTTTGACAAATTCAAATTGATTAGTAGAGATATGATTTGATATCAATACCTCTAGCCTATCATGGATAAATCCTGAAATGACCTTATTTAGAAAATTATTAAGACTAATTGACCTTAAATCTGAAAAAGAAGTCATATTATCTCTTTGAGGGATGAAGATCAGATTTTTATTTAATTTTTTACCATTGAAATAATGGTTGCACACGTGATTTCATCTCAATAATTTACTCAAATTTTAATTTATTTTCTTATCAAAATTTAAAAACTCACTCATCTTCCATAACATTACCCACCCATGACCCAATTATAACTCAAACCCTATTTCTTAGTGACCTGAAATAATTATACCAATACCGCCAATGTTAGACCCTAGAAGTCTACTCTATCTTCTTTTTCTACTGTTATCTTATTTTTTAAACTCTATTCTTAATTACTGAAGAAATTACATTAATTAATTAAATGACAGTTTCAAATCCATGCAAACTCTCAAATTCGGCAATTTTCACATGTTCTCCGGTGTTGGTGGAAATTTAAGGTCGAACTCAATACAATCATCATTATCTATAAAATCGATCACTGAGGAAGAATCTGACTCGTCGGTGCTTGAAACAACAACAATATTTTCGTTGATGCACATTGTCATCTCCTTACGATAATTTGTTTCGCGATGATTCATTTCATATCATTGAAAACAATCCAAAAAACAAAATTGATTCAACGATAGAACACCTCCAGCAATAGGAGAAAGATGAAATTGAGAAATTTGTAATAAAAAATTACCTACACCGTTGGTAAGCATACCAATGGAGGAGGATGAGTTGTTGATGTTTTCGAGGCTTAGATCAAATGGCGGTGGTTCTTCTGTAACACCCCAGAAATTTTTTGAGCTAAGACTCGAATCGTTCTTCGTAGTGAGTGAGATTTTTGCAAGGAATTTAAAATTTCTTGAGTATTAAGTCACTAGATGTAGCACCTTGAATTCCAAGAAAAACTAAAGAGAGTTCATTCAAGTCATTCTTAAGTTTTCTTAAGTTTTGGGTCAACTTCAAACGACCATAACTCCTAGTACAAGATGAGTTAGGTGAGCTACAACATAGAAAATTAAAAACCCTTAGGAGGTCATCTAAATTGCCCTAAACGTGTAGAAAGTCATTTTTTTAAAAATCTAAATCCTCTCATTCACTCAAAAGATTCTACGCTCAAGAAATTCAAGAAATGCTAAGGCTAGGGTTCATCTTTCAAGATTTTTCCTTCAAGTTGCTTCAAGAAGATGGTTCTTTCAGGTATGTAAGTTTCCATAGTGTTGGGTTTGTTCACCCACACGTCAATCATGTAAATTTCAGCGTTTAAGTTCGTTCTAGGAAGTTGAAAATCTGATGTTATTGATATGTGTTCTTTAATTTGCTTTCATTCTTGAATTGGGCTGAGATTTAGGAGTTCTTGAGATTATTATTTTGATTTATAGAGTAGTTTGAGTTAGATTCTTGTGTACATGTGATGATTATCTGAATCTAAAGAAAAGTTGAGCAAAAGAATCAAATTTAGGCGATTTGGGGTTAGAAAACGAAGAAGAGAAAAGTCGGGCAAATCTGGCACTTGGTTGCGCGTCGCGGACCTGCCTCCCCATTTCATAAAGTTGTCTTCGCATAGTGTAGAGGTCACGGACCTCTCTGCGTCAAAAGTTATTTCGCGACCAATTATTTTAATGCGTCTCCGAGTCGCGGACTAGCTTCCAAGCAGTGATTTTTTTTTTATCTTTTCTCATGTTTAGCCACAACAATCATTCCTAAACATCATGAGACATTTACTATCACAAATCACAACCTTGAATTCATAAATCACGTTCAAGGTAGAGTTGAGAGTCAAAGTCTTGAGAGTTCTTTCGAACATTTTTTAGAAAATCTCTTTTTGTCTTTTTGAGGAGTCTTCTACAAATTCTAATAACTTGTTTCAAGACTCGAGTAAGTGAGCATGAGAGTGAGGATAATGTATTCATGATTCTACACTATCACCTATATCCTTCATATCATGAACCACAACTCTTGAATTCATAATTCACATTCAAGAGAGAGTTAAGAGTAGAGTTCAAGAAAGCCTTTGAGTTCAATTGTGAATCCTTTGAGATCAACTATCGATTTGAACTAAGTTTTGAGGAAGTAAGTCAGAGAATAAGAAGAGTCGTAAACATGAGTTCCATATAGTTATGTAGACCATCGAATCAAGTTGTTTCATGCCCATAATTTCGCATGAACTTCGTAAGTTGAGCATCTTTCAGAGAAGTGGTATCTTCAAGTTGTAAGTCGTTAAGTGTTGAGTTCCTTATCCCTTTTGAGAAGTATCTTTGAGTCCTTGAGTTGAATATTTCATGCTCATAATTTCGCATGAACATTATAAGTCGAACAGTCTTGAGATGAGAAGTATCTTAGAGTCATTGAGTTGAGTAGTTCATGCTCATAATTCCGCATGAACTCTGAATTGAGCATTCTTGAAATGAGTAGTATCATTGAAGTTCTTGAGTTCCAAGTATTTGAGTTCTATCTATAGTTATTGAAAACCTTACATTGAGTCGTTCATGTCCATAATTCGGCATGAACCATATTTTAAGAGGTCTTTTACAAATGTTTTAACTTTGTTTTAAGACTTAAGTTTTGAGTTCAGTAAAGAGTAAAGTTGAAGTTCATTTTTTCAAAAGTATATGAGGACTATATATTCCCAAAAGAGTTTAAAATGTTTTCACATTTAAATAAGAATGGAAAATTGAGATTTTCAAAAGAGCCTTTGAGCTAGTTTTTCAGTAAAGAGCCTTTGAGAGAGTTTTTCAGTAAAGAGCCTTTGAGAGAGTTTTTCAGTAAAGAGCCTTTGAGCTAGTTTTCAGTTAAAGAGTAAGTGCTTTCACAATAAAGCAAGAGAGGAAACCTTGATTTCCAAGATCGCCTTTAAGCTAAGTTTTTGAGCACTAATCTCAAATCACAGAAGAAATATATTTTTAAACATAAAGAGCTAATATAATGTAATATTTTTTGGAGTAGTATTGAGCACCAATGGGGAAGAGTTCATACAACTATCAGCCCCCTTAAACCATGTAGCCATCATGGGTAGAAAATGGTCATACTTTTTAGATGAATCCTTTTCGCATAGACTAGTGGATCCACTTAGTAATTCATGTCCTATACCCTTGGCCGGGTATAGGATGCGTTGGCAGCGTGCGGAAGATCGATGCATTATCACAATAGCTCTTATGTGATGGTTTGTCGGTTAGAGAAACTCCCACAACAATATTTGCATGGTTCCTCAAGGGGTTCTGCTTAGTATGAATGGGGGTATGTGACTTCATTCATGCATTGCACAAGTAGACTTTGAGAGGAAGCATGGTATGTTTTTATGATATTATGATTATGAGTTAACATCATGTTTTAAACAGTTTTTATTTTTCTTTATATTGCACTACTTTATATTGAAATGAGTTCAGTTATGTTGAGTTGATTTGAGCCAGGTAAGTTCTTCAGTTTCTTTCATATTCTTTCAAGCCTATGTTTCCTTTTTATCAAAGTTCAAGCTTATGTTTATGCTTTAGAATTCCTCTTACATGCTCGCACATTTCACGTACTGAGTCATTTCGCCTGCATCTTCTCATGATGCAGACACATGTATTCGGGATCATCAGCTAGAGCTTCGTTGATACATCCGAGAGTTCTAGTTAGCTATGGTGAGCCTCCTTGTTTTCGGAAGATTTCATTTACTTTTCAGTTTAGTCAGGATGTCGTGGGTCTTATCCCAACTTCCATCTTTAACAGTTAGAGGCTTCATAGATAGTCAGTATATTTGAGAAGTTTGTATTATTTATTTATTTTATTAAATATTTCAAAGACTTAAGTTGCCTTTTTTATGGCGAGTTGAATATATTATTTTTATTCTAAGTTGTTCATTTGAGTTAAAGTTTTGTAAAGTTGAGTTTTTTGAATTTTATTCAGTTTTTAAGCTTTGTATGCTTGAATCAGTTTTTCGCTTGTAGTCAGCCAGGATGATGGTTCTTTTGGGGACTAGCAATAGTTCTCGAGTGCCGGCCACGTTCAGGGTGTAGGCTCGGGTCGTGACATCTCCAACCGCCAACACCGCATTTGATGACTCAACAGTACTATTCTGACTTAGAGGCTAATTCACCGGCGGCACTGAAATCAAAAAATTCATCCTCACTTTCTCCACCAACCTATTTACCTACTCCAATTAAGTTTTGGGGAGAAAAACAAAGACAAATTTACTGATTTTGTTATTGCCGGTGAATTGGCCTCCAAGTTAGAATAGCATTATTGAATCATCGAATGCGGTGCTCACAATTGCATCCCCGTTGCCCCTTGATCTAAGCATCTGCAGCTCATCCTCCTCTGTTGATATGCTTACCAATTGTGTAGGTAACTTTTTGTTTCAAAGTCCTCAATTTCATCTTAATTTCTCCGATTACTGAGGTGTTCTTCCATTTTATTAGTTGTGTTTTTTGGAAAAAAAATTCAACGATATAAAATTAATGATCAAGAAATAAATTATCATAAGGAGATACCGGTGTTCATCAACGAAGATGGTGGTGTTGTTCCCGGCATCGAAGTGTCAGATTCTTCCTTAGTGATCGATTTTATGGGTAATGATAAGCGCATTGAGTTCGAACTTATCTTTTCATTGGCAACGGAGCACATGTGAAAATTGTCAAATAAGAGAGTTTGCAGGGGTTTAGAACTATCATTTAATTAATTAGTTGTAATCTTGTTTAATTAATATAATATCTCTTCTAATTTTCAGTAATTAGGAATACAGTTAAAAGGAAAATACGATAACAATAGGGAAAACTACACAAATTAGACCCATTAAGCAAAGTATTTACCCAAATTAGACTCAACCCAAATTATTTATCCTGATTGGATTCACGGCTCAAACTATTTACGCGACTGCCCCATTGTTCTATTCACTATACCACAACTTTTTCATCCTTGATACCACCGGTGTATATATATACTCTGATGGTATCAAATAGTAAGTGAGCAGACTTTTTACTGAAACACTGTCTCTTCCTCCTTGATGTCATCCGATTAAATAGATATATACTCTAATGGTACCAAAGAGTAACTGAGTAATGTTTTCACCAAAGCATTGTCTATTCCTCTTTGATACCATCACAGTATATATATACATTGATGGTATCAAGCAATAAACACGAATTAGTATTTAAGAATGGGGGTATGAAGGTAAATGGGTAGCCACCTGTAGATAGTTTCTCTTTTGGGATACAAGTGTTCTTTTCCCAAAAATCTAAGTAGAAGAAGAAGATAGAGCGGACTTCTAAGTCCGACGACAGAGGTATGGGATTTTGGATCACCAATAAGGTTTGGGTCATAATTGGGTCATGGGTGGATGATTTTAAAATATATGTAGCTCTCAAATAATTTAACTCTCATTGGCCAATCTTTAGGAATATGCCTCAACCATGGGTATTTAATCACGTCGAGATTATGAATATTTCTATTGATTTCTGATATCATGCTGAAATTAGAGATTTCTCCTTCATATTATACTTTGTTTCTCCCTTTACTAATTTTTCAGATTATAAAATCGAGGATAATATTTAACAAAGATCTCAATTTAGATGTACAATTTACATTCCGTCATTTAAAAATAGTGTCCTTTACTTGCAAGAAAGGCCCCTCACACCAGTACACTAGCAAACATTCCCCATAAAAACTTTGCTTTAGGACAAGAGATAAAGAAATGGTCCCGTAATTCATTTACATTAAGGTCACAGCAACAACAGTGAACCACCTCCTCTCATCCTATTCTGACCAAAAAAATTCAATAATTTTTTTTTGTTTGACCGATCTCTAAGAAAGAAATTTTATTGAAAGGAATGTCATTTTCCCAAATCTGTGTATAATTTTCCTGAATTACCCAAAGTGCCCTTATAACCTCTCGTGCTGAACTGAAAAAGAACTTACATGAATGGAGTCTCTAGTCATTAGAATATGTTTTCAAGTCTAAGAACCTCCCTTCCACTCTACTATTTGAGGCTTACGCCTTTTACAATATTTATTCCACGTGAAATGAGATCACATAAAAAAATATTGTCCTAAAGTTTTACCAAAGTTTTGCAAACAAAGATACTGAGACATCAAATAAAGACCTGAACCTCACACTTCTTACAATTTTAGATTGACAAATTTCAGCCCAAGTGATCCAGTGCTTCTGCCCCCTTCCTTGAAGGTCTACAGAAATCTAACAAACACTTTGTGTAGATCATAAATCACACATTGGGTGGAATCATTGCAGATAGTTAATATATAGGGATACTTAGAATATTATTAATCAGAACAACTTTTCCTTCTAAAGATAATAATTTTCTTTTTTAGCTTGTATTTTATTATGCACGTTTTTCATCTAGGAAAACCTGGGGATTCTTATATGTCACGATACAGACCGTCGTGATTGGCACTCACACTAACACTCAGGTGGGAGAACTATTACTACAACCCAAACCAAGCAAATAATCTAAAAGTTAAGGCATTTAAATCAGCACTAAGGAAATAAAAATAGAGTTTCCATAAATTCTAACAAAAGTCTAACAATAATAACTAACAATGCGGAAGAATAACATAGAACCTGAAAGTCAATGTACCAAAACATTCTAACAATGAACCAAGTCTAAACAAGAAGGAATACAACCCCATACTAATGAACTAACTAAAACAAATGTCTAAGTCCGAAAATGGTGGACCTAGACGAAAGAGAATCACATGGTTGCCCGGAAGAATTGGCTCACCCTTGAATTCGAAGCGACGATCACTGATCTTCTAAGCAAGGTCTGTCAATAGCCGCTTGAAGATGCCTTGTACTCAACAAAAATAAGAGCAAGTGCAAAATCAGTACACAACCACAGTGTACTGGTAGGATCACGCGGTTATCCCACTAGTGCAACATAAACAAGTCAAACAATATAATAATCACATGAATTTATATCAATATATACAATATTAACAACATTTACGAAAAACGAACAACGTCACATTTTATGTCAAATAATTGGTCCTCTCATGGAACCCAAACCCAAACAGTTAGCATGTCGAAACGTGGCAACCGATCCCATATTTATGTCGGAACGTGGCAACCAATACCATATTTATGTCGAAATGTGGCAACCGATCCAAGTTAGTTATGCCGGAACGTGGCAATCGATTCCATTCACACACCACAATCACAATCACAAGTATATCATCAAGATCATACATTTAAGTCATGATTTCATGGCATTCATCAATTATCTATCTCATTTAAAACAAGTGTGATCCACATTGCAACATTCATTACATATACAAGTATCATAATGAAGCAAAAACAAGCATACATCACACAATCATATAATCACAATCATCACCTACCTCGAAACAAGCTTAAAACCCTAAAAAACTTGATCCTTCCATTTTTGGATTCGTTCCGCTTGTTCTTGGTCTACAAACAATCAATATAATACGGGAATTAATAAACAATTATTAATTACCCGGATTACTAACAATTCTATGAACCCTAGATCAAACCCATGATCCCAATTATCCAAATTAGGGTTGCTTCCACCATAGAATGTATAACAAAACCTTCCCCCATCAATATTCACCCATTTTATTACGTTCTACGGATATAAAAATAGATTCGGGGAGTGAAAAGCATACATTTAACCTCAAGAATGGTGAAAAATGAGTAGGAGTCACCCACGGGTTGTTCTTTAGCTCTAAAAGTCAAAAAGTGCATAATGAACTCGTTTAGGGGTTTATTAACGACTTTAATTCGCGTTGGGGCCGCCACAATGGCCACCACCCCGCCACAGCGACCTTCCAAAGCGGCAAACATCCCCGCCAAAACGGCCAAAACGAAATAGAAAGCTATTTCAAGAACTCCAAAATTCTCATTTCACAACACACATCTAACCCACGACGTTCAGTAAATACCTTTTACGTTAAGATCGATTTCGGGAGCTCTACTCACCCGAATTTATTTCCGTAAAGTCGTACGGATTACTTAACGAGTTATCTAACTACTCATGTAATCAAAATCATAATTACTTCACCCTATTGTTACCAAATTTCCCTACACCTCAAGGACCCCGATTTCGTCAAAATCTGGACAAGGTTGGGAAAAATCCAAATACTACAAAAAAGTTTTCTGGCCCCAAATTTTCCCCCGTTGGCTTTTCTATAACGACGGAAATAGGTCGTCACAATAGATATCAATTTACCCATCCCTCGTCCCCGAGTGACAAAACTTATGAAAATAGGCTAACGAAGGAATGAAGTTGTACTTGAATCAACGAAAAATTGGGGATACTTGTCTTGCATGTCTCTCTTGGTTTCCCAAGTAGATTCCTCAATTGGACGATGCTTTCATTGAAATTTCAAGGACTTAATCTCCTTGGTCCTCAACTTGCGCACATCACGATCAAGAATTGCAATCGATTCTTCCTCATATTGGAGGTCCTTGTCTAACACAATTGAGTCCCACTTAATGATATAATCCCTATCACCATGATACCTCTTCAACATAGACACATGAAATATCTGATGAACACTTGATAAATTAGGAGGTAAAGTCAATCTATATGCTACCGGTCCCACACATTCAAAAATTTCAAATGGACCAATGTATCTAGGACTTAGCTTACCCTTCTTACCAAATCTCATCACCCCTTTCATGGGTGATACCTTAAGAAGATCATTTTCACTGGATTGAAACACCATATCTCTTACCTTATGATTCGCATACTTCTTTTGTCTACTCTGTGCTGCTAGGAGCTTAGCTTGAATACTCCACACCTTATCTTGAGCATCCTTCACTAAATCAACCCCCAAAGGTTTCACATCGCCAGCCTCAAACCATCATATGGGTGATCTACATCCCCTCCCATAGAGTGTCTCGCATGGTGTCATATCAATGCTGGAGTGATAACTATTATTATAGGAGAATTCATACATAGGTATGAATTTATCCCAATGCCTTCCAAAATCAAGCACATGTGCCCTCAACATGTCTTCTAACACTTGTGTGCCCACTTCATCATGCAATTTTCTCCAAAACTTGGATGTGAATTGGGTACCACGGTCTGAGATGATAGAGAGGGGCACCCCATGCAACCTCACTATTTCTTTCACATAAACTTTAGCTAATTACTCAGCATTATAATCTATTCTTACTAGAATAAAATGGGCTAACTTGGTCAATCTATCAACCACTACCCAAATAGAATCACACTTCCCCAAATTCTTGGGAAGACCAACCACAAAATCCATGGCTATTATTTCCCACTTCCATTCTGGAATTGGCATTCTTTGAAGTAACCCTACAGGCCTTTGATGTTCATATTTCACTTGTTGACAATTTTGACACTTCGCTACAAACTTCGCTATGTCTTTCTTCATGCCCGGCCACCAATAAATTCGCTTCAGATCTCTATACATCTTGGTCACACCCAAATGAATAGAATATCGCGAACCATAAGACTCTGCCAATAATTTCTCAACAAAGTCATCTACTCTAGGAATGCATATTCTCCCCTTGAAATTTAGTACACCCTCCGCATAAAGAGTGGTCTTTTGTTCCTTACCCATCACAGTCTTCTTTCTAAGTTCCTCCAAATTATCATCTTCAAATTGTTTGGTCTTCATCTCCTCAATGAATGTGGCCCTTACCTCAATACTAAGAAGCATCCCACCTCTTTCTGAGATGCCCAATTGCATGAACTTAGACTCTAAGGTATGAGTTTCTTTAGCCAAAGGTCGCTTGGATACACTCAAGCAAGCTAAACTACCCATGCTTACCATTCTTTTACTCAAAGCGTCTGCCACCACATTAGCCTTGCTCGGATAGTATTGAATGGTCACATCATAATCCTTAAGTAGCTCCATCCACCTTCGATGTCTCAAATTCAGATCCCTTTGAGTGAAAACATGTTGCAAACTACGGTGATCAGTAAGCACTTCACACTTAACACCATAGAGGTAATGCCGCCATATCTTAAGAGCAAACACTACCGCTGCCAATTATAAATCATATGTTGGATAATTCCTCTCATGCACCTTCAATTGACGTGAGGCTAAGCTATAACATTCTTATCTTGCATCAACACAACACCCAAACCAGAATATGAAGCATCAGAATAAACAATAAAATCTTTACCTTCAATCGATAATGCTAGAATAGGCGCGATGGTCAAGAGAGTCTTGAGCTTTCGAAAGCTCTCCTCACATTTTTCAGTCCATTCAAATAGTATCTCCTTTTTGGTCAAATTAGTCAAGTGAGTGGCAATAGAAGCAAAAAAATTCACAAATCAACGATAATAGCTAGCGAACCCAACAAAACTCCTAATTTTCGTCACAGAACTTGGTCGGACCTAATTCTTAACCACCTCAATCTTTTGAGGATCTACCATTACGCCTTCTTTTGAAACTTCATGCCCTAAAAATGAAATCGATTTCAACCAAAATTCACACTTAAAAAATTTAGCATAAAGCTTTTGCTTCCCAAGAACACCCAAAACATAACGAATATAGTTGGCATGCTCTTCCTCATTTTTCGAATAAACCAAAATATCATCAATAAAAACTATAACGAATGAATCGAGAAATGGTTTGAGCACCCCATTCATCACTCATGAAAGTTGCATTGTAGGCGCATTGGTCAAACCAAAAGACATAACCAAAAACTCATAGTGCCTATAGCGAGTTCTAAACGCCGTCTTGGGCACATCCTCAGGCCTAATTTTCAATTGTTGGTAACCGGATCTTAGATCAATCTTAGAGAAAACTGATGCACCTTGCAATTGGTCAAAAAAATCATCTATTCGAGGCAAAGGGTACTTGTTTAGAATAGTAACCATATTCAATTACCGCTAATCTATACACATTCTCATACTACCATCCTTTTTCTTTACAAACAAAACTGGAGCACCCCATGCGGAAGCACTAAGACGAATAAATCATTTATCAAGAAGTTTTTGGATTAGAGCCTTAAGCTCTCTTAATTCTGTCGGAGCCTGCGATATGGAGGGATAGAAATAGGGCGCGTACCATGCTCTAAATCAATGCAAAAATCTATATCTCTATTCGGAGGCATACCAGGCAGCCATTAGGAAACACTTCACTAAATTCAGACACCACAAGAATAGACCCAATGGATGGAGCCTCAATCTCAACATCCCTAATATGAGCCAAATAAGCCAAACAACCCTGCTTTACTAAATTACTAGCCCGAATGGAGGATATAATCTTAGCTTGCTTAGGCTTGTACGCCCCTTCCCACTCTAATTTTTCCCTTCCCGAAATTTCTAGAGTTACGAACTTAGTACTACAATTAAGCACAGCATAACACGGGGACAAACAAGTCATGCCTAAGATTATGTCAAAGTCAATCATATCCAAAATCACTAAATCAGACTAAGTTTGAAATCCTATAAACAAAATAGGACAAGCACAATAGACATGGGTAACTATGACTGACTTTCCAACTGGGGTAGAAACATGAATAGGGGCATCAAGAATATCACAAATCATATCAAAATGTGAGGCAAATCTCACGGATACATATGAATAAGTAGAACCCGGATCAAACAACACATTAGTCATCCAGTCACAGACAAGAATAGTACCTATGATCACCGCATCAGACGCCTGCGCCTCATTATTGCCCGGAAAAGCATAACACTGAGCCCTATCATCATGACGAGCCACTTCCCTGCCTGGTTGCGTGTTACCCCTACCTCCGTTACCATTTTCTCTACCTCCACGGCCTCACTGATTACCTCATCGCCCACCTTGTGGACGTCCTCTACCATTATTACCATTGCCCGCGAGTGCCACTGCTCTAGACTACTGCTGCGCGGAATCTAACACACGTGGGTGGGGATAATCTCTCCTCATATGCCTAGGTTCTCCACAGTTGTAAAAAGTAAGATCAAAATATGGTCTGCCACCCGTCGAAGGCGCGACTCTCTGGCTATCCTGAAAATTGTGAGATGGAGTTTCCGAGTAACTACCTGTAGAGGCAGAAATAGCGGACTGAATTGGTCTGGCTGCAAGCATTGGTCTTTCGGACCCCTTGGAATAAGAACCTTGAAAGTTACCCGAGTTCTTGGCCCTTTTTGCCCATGCCTTAGCTTGACCGTCTCGCCTCACCCCCTCGACTTTCCTAACATAGTTTGTCACCTCATTAAAGCTTCTCCCTGCAGAAGTCATAAGAACAGATAATACTTGCAACTCAAAATTTAATCCCTTAATAAATAACCGAATTCTCTCTTCCTCAGTAGTCACCAATTGAGTAGCATATATGAACAAAGCATGGAACTTGGCCTCATAAGCAGCCACAGTCATACCACCCTTCTCCAAATTCATGAACTCATCCTTCTTGCGATTCCTCAAAGTCCTAGGGAACATATTTCTCTAGAAACAGAGCATGAAATTGGGTCCAAGTAAGTGGAGGTAAAGTAAAAGATCTGCATTCCATATAAGCTCTCCACCACTGTTTAGCCTTACTTTGAAGTTGGAAAGACACAAACTCAACCCCATGTTGATGGACAATACTCAATTTATGAAGCCTCTCATAGCAATCCAGAATGAAGTCATAAGCATCCTCATTCTCAGAACCAAGAAACACAGGAGGCTTTAGCTTCTAAAACTTAGTCAACATTTCATGCTCATTACCAGTCATAACAGAACCCAACAAAGGACGGAAGAAAGCATCATTACTTATAAATCCCACCCACCTTGGGCGCAGTGCTAGCAATAAGAGGATTAGTATGAGATTGAGTTGCTTGAGCAGAAGGAAGCACTCTATGACCAACCAATCCCTTTAAGAATGACACGATCTGTTGAGCTAACATTAGATCCAAAGGAGGAACGCCAGTAGTCCCAGCCTGCACCTCTTCCTCTTGTTCCACATCATCAACATCAACATTCTCATCTTCAATCACTTCATGATGCGCAGGAGGGTTCTCATTCACATGAGCTCCATTGCCAACATGCGCTACTCTTCCACGACCTCTATCCCTGCCTCAACTGCGACCTCTCACTGCAAGTTCCTCGACCGAAGCATTGACGGGAACTACGGGCCTAACGTCGTTGAATCTAGTATAACCATCTGCGGACAGAAGAGTGAAGGAGGTTAGATACCAATTGGAATCAAGTCATAGCACGAAAGGAGACAAGAAAAAACAGAGATATTTCCTAAAGTCCTATAGCCTCTCGAAGAAAAGTAAAGGCGTCCTCATACCGTTTCGCTTGACTCTACTAGACTCGTTTTGGTACATCAAGATTAACGAACCTAGGCTTTGATACCAACTTTGTCATGACCCAGACCGTCGTGATTGACACTCACACTAACACTCAGGTGGGAGAACCACTACTACAACCCAAACCAAGCAAATAATCTAAAAGTTAAGGCATTTAAATCAGCACTAAGGAAATAAAAATAGAGTTCCCATAAATTCTAACAAAAGTCTAACAATAATAACTAACAATGCGGAAGAATAACATAGAACCTGAAAGTCAATGTACCAAAACATTCTAATAATGAACCAAGTCTAAACAAGAAGGAATACAACCCCATACTAATGAACTAACTAAAACAAATGTCTAAGTCCGAAAATGGTGGACCTAGACGAAAGAGAATCACATGGTTGCCCGGAAGAATTGGCTCACCCTTGAATTCGAAGCGATGATCAATGATCTTCTAAGCGAGGTCTGTCAATAGCCATTTGAAGATGCCCTGTACTCAACAAAAATAAGAGCAAGTGCAGAATCAGTACACAACCACAGTGTACTGATAGGATCTAGTGGCGGAGCCAGAATTTTCGCCAAGGGTGTTCATACTTTAGGACAAGTAAAAAAATAAACCTTGCTAGTCAGATTATAAAGATTGGCTTCAAAATAGTCATACCTCAATTATTAATTTCTACATAGTGCTCCAAGTTGTTCATACTGGTTACCTGTTCAATATCAAATTAACCAACTATCCAAAATGAAATTCTTAAAACGGAAACTTACAAAATATCAATGGATAAACTAAGGAAGATGAAGTAGGACAAATATATTGACGGATAGTTTCATACACACCAAAATATGTAAAGTGGTAACTACAATTGCACTCGACGACACTTCATCTCTTGAAATGTTTTCATAATACACTCATTAGAAACATCTTTAAATACTTTTTTCTCTACATAAGGCATTATGCAACAATCTAAGAATTCATCATCCATTCAATTTCACAAGTCATTCTTGATAATCTTCATTGCCGAAAAAGCTCTTTCAACTGTAGCAGTGGCAACAGGTAGAAGCAAAGCAAACTTCACTAGAAGAAATACGAGAGAATAGGTTAAATGCTTCTTTGTCTCAACCAGCTTTCTTGAAAATTCTCCAAGTCCACCTAAATTGGAAAACCTTTCATCAATATCACGAACATCAATAATGTAATTAACAAGTTGATTCTCAAGAGCTCTCGTGTCGGACCCACCAAAATCATCAGGATATAATTCAGTCATTCTCATTATCTTCTTTATGTCAAAACTAGAAAATGAATCAATTGGATTCAAGCAAGATACTCCATTAAGCAAATCATTTGTCACCTTATTAAAACGATCATTAAGTTCTTGTAGTTGTCAATCAATGATTTTATAAAACACATCCACACGATAATTATGCAAAGTAGTACAAATAACTACTTTACGTCGTGATCTCCCAGAATTAGCATATGCATCATCAAAATTGGGTAATGAAATGTCATGCTTGATACAAAATGCTTCTACCTTTTCTTTAAGTGAATCTCATCCAATATATTTTTTAAGAGAGGATCCCATTCATTATCTTTTAAAGCTTGCAACCTTCTCTTTGCTACCTTTACAAGAATTATGGTATTTGCAATGTCTTGCTTCTTTTTCTGTAATGAAACATTAAGATCATTTGTGATTCCTAAAACATAAGTCATCAAATGCAACAAGAAAATAGTCTCAAACGTTTGACAACTTCTGAGAAATCCCGATGCGCTTGCTCTTTCTTACAAAGTACTTGCATTTTCAAAAAGAGTATCAAGAACATCAACAATAGAGTCAAAGCTACTAATAAAGTTTCCAAATGACTTGTAGTGAAATCCCCAACGAGTATCACCGGCTTTAACAAGACCAAGTTCTTGATTCAACCCTCTACCCGTTTCTAGTTCACCCATATCCAATGCCATTTGGAGATGCTTTTTTTTAGATTCTTGGAAATTATCCACACATTTAAAAGAAGCTCCCAACACATTCAAAATATTTTAAATTAATAATACAAGTTCACCTACTTGAACACACTTTTTAGAAACCGCAACAAGAGTCAATTGAAGTTGATGAGCAAAACAATGAATAGTATGTGCCGATCTACTTTCTTGTCTAATCAATGTTTTAAGACCACCTACCTCACCTTGCATATTGCTTGCCCCATCGTAACATTGCTCACGTACATTAGATAAAGTCAAAGAATGGTGAGCAAGTACATCTACAATTGCGTTCTTTAGAGATAAAGCACTAGTATCTTTAATATGAACAAGTCCAATAAATGTCTCCATCACAAACCCCATTTTGTCAACATATCTTAGAAAAATAGCCATTTGCTCTTTGTGTGACACGTCTCTAGATTCATCAACCAATAAAGCAAAGTAGTCACTATTTATATCCTCTATTATAGCCTTAACTGTTTCAATCTTACACGCAGTCACAATATCTTTTTGGATGTCATGAGGTCATTTTATTGAAGCTTTTTCTAACACAAAAGGTTTAATTGCATCACATCTAGCAGCTAACCAAGAAAGAACTTCAAGAAAACTACCCTTGTTCAATGACTATTCACTCTCATCATGACCACGAAATGCAAAACCTTGATTCAAGAGAGGTCTTACCACATCGATTGAAGCGTTTAATCGAACTCGATATTCATGCTTACTTTTATCATCCAACTTGTAAAATGCGGCTTGAATGGATTGTTGTTCTCGCATGAGATCTTCACACTTTCTTTTGGATTGATTATGAACGCTATTCGGTGGACCAATATGTGTAGCAAAGCTATCCTTTCTATGCCAATTTGTAAATCCCTTAGTTGAAAATACATTACCACCACCTTGATTAATATTTTTTGCTTGAAACAAATAACAAGATAAACAATAAGCAGCATCCGCACTAATATTGTATTCCAACCATTACAATATTCATCAAACCACGTATTAACAAAACGACGTGGTGTTTCGAAAAAATCAGTTTGAGGAAACTGATGAGTTTGAGGTTGACAAGGACCTTTAATGATGTATGCCCTCATTATCTCATCACGAAAGTTTGGATGATAATTCAAAATTGGAGTTCTTTCAGTCGGATCAGCCTTTAAATCATTTACATCAAATTCTTGTCTTTGGGAAGAGTGAGATGATAGTTCTATTTGGTTGACATTTTCCTCTCGGCGTAGTTAATTTTGATTTTGAGGCGCCAAACTTGTTTTGGGTACTCTAAAAAAATATTTCTCCAAACTCATTGAACTCCAAACTGAAATAGTAGTCAAGTATACCAAACTTATTAAAAATCATCCACAATACACCAAATAGTTGATCGATAGTCGATACTCAAATAAATAAAGTTGCTTTTAACATAAAAATTAAGATATTCAAGTCTTTCAACACATGATTAGAAAAAACTAAACTAAAGGAAAAAAAGAATTAAGAAATACCTTTTCACACTTCAATGGCGGTTGAGAAAGAAATATACACTGATTAAAGCTTCCAATTTCTTAAAACTTACAAATATGTATGAGAGTTGAGAAGAGAGAAAGGTAAAGAGTAAAGTTGTAAAGGGTTTTTGGGAGAAGAAGAAAACAAAAAAACTAAAAGGAAAAGACAACTATGAATCTATTCTTTTTTTAAATTAAGAAAAGTCAAAAGTAGACCTTTTGTTTCCTTTTGATTTTTTTTAAATTAAAAAAGGTAACTTTTGTACTTTTTCTTAAGAGAAAAACGGAACAAATATTAAATAAATGAAATGTTCAAGCCTGGGATCCAACCCAGACTGAGTTTTGCCTTTTCTAAGAGAACAAACGGAATAATGAAAAAAATTAAAGAAAACGCCAATACTTGGGCTCGAACCCGAAACGTTGAGGCATTTTTGCACAGCCTTAACAGCTGGGTTGTCAACCTTTATTGTGTCAAGGTTGTTCAACAGTTAGTATATATCCAAAAAAATTAATATTTAGTAT
This sequence comes from Solanum chiquidenum, assembly GCA_029582725.1. Classification (NCBI taxonomy): domain Eukaryota; kingdom Viridiplantae; phylum Streptophyta; class Magnoliopsida; order Solanales; family Solanaceae; genus Solanum; species Solanum chiquidenum. The sequence continues at coordinate 35,137 of JAJOOS010002308.1, forward strand.
TTATATTCGTAAAAATTTCCGTCGAAGGTTGTTCATCTGACCACCCTCGCCATGTCATAGCTCCGCCCCTGGTAGGATCACGCGGCTATCGCACTAGTGCAATATAAACAAGTCAAACAACATTATAATCACATGTATATATATCAACATATACAATATTAACAATATATACGAAAAACGAACAACTTCACATTTTATGTCAAATCATTGGTCCTCTCCTGGAACCCAAACCCAAACAGTTAGCATGCCGGAACGTGGCAACCGATCCCATATTTATGCCGGAACGTGGCAACCGATCCCATATTTATGCCGGAACGTGGCAACCGATCCAAGTTAGTTATGCCAAAACATGGCAACTGATCTCATTCACACACCACAATCACAATAACAAGTATATCATCAAGATCATACATTTAAGTCGTGATTTCATGGCATTCATCAATTATCTATCTCATTTACAACAAGTGTGATCCACATTTCAACATTCATACATATACAAGTATCATAATGAAGCAAGAACAAGCATACATCACACAATCATAGAATCACAACCATCACCTACCACGAAACAAGCTTGAAACCCTAAGAAACTTGATCTTTCCCTTTTCGAATTCGTTCCGCTTGTTCTTGGTCTACAAACAATCAATATAATACGGGAATCAATAAACAATCATTAATTACCCGGATTACTAACAATTCTATGAACCCTAGATCAAAACCATATCTCAATTATCCAAATTAGGGTTGTTTCCACTATAGAATCTATAACAAAATCTTCCTCCATCAATATTCACCCATTCTATTACGTTCTACAGATTGAAAAATGGATTCGGGGAGTGAAAAGCTTATATTTAGCCTCAAGAATGGTGAAAAACGAGTAGGGATCGCCTGGGGATCATTCCTTAGCTCTAAATGTCAAAAAGTGCATAATGAGGTCGTTTAGGGGTTTATTAACGACTTTAAGTCGCATCGGGCCCGCCACAACGGCCACTACCCTGCCACAGCGGCCCCGCCAAAGCAGCAAACATCCCCGCCAAAGCGGCCAAAACGAAACAGAGAGCAATTTCAAGAACTCCAAAATTCTCATTTCACAACACACCTCTAACCCACGATGCTCAGTAAATACCCTTTATGCTAAGATCAATTTCGAGAGTTCTACTTGCCCGAATTCAATTTTGTAAAGTCATACGGATTTCTTAACGAGTTATCTAACTACTCATGTAATCAAAATCAGAATTACTTCACCCAATTGTTACCAGATTTTCCTACACCTCAAGGACCCCGATTTCGTCCAAATCTGGACAAGGTTGGGAAAAATCCAAGTACTATAAAAAAGTTTTCTAGCCCCAAATTTTCTTCCGCTGACTTTTCTATAACGACGGAAACAGGTCGTTACATTATACCAGTTGAATATCTCTTTGAGCAGTCATATTATGCAAAAAAAGGCAATTTTGTCTTTGTTAATCTTTTGCCCTAATTGTCTTTCATAGACCTAGGAACAAGGAATCTGAAAATACAAAACCACAGCCTGCTAATAAAATGGCTGTGGAGATTTGCATCACAAGAACAGCCATTGTGGAAAGATACCATTAAGGCTAGATATGGAATGGAGACAAGGTGGACCAGCAACATAGCAACACAACCATATGGCACCGGAGTGTGGAGGACAATCAGGAATCTATGGCCAAAACTTATAAACAAGTGCACAATTAAGATAGGAGATGGTGGAAAAACTCTATTTTGGGAGGAAGTTTGGGCAGGACAAGCTTCACTTAAAGCTAGTTTCCCTGACCTATTCAGCTTGAGTCTACAGAAAGTGGCCACTGTCAAAGAAATGAGAGATGCTCAGGGTTGGAATTTAAAGTTCAGAGGACCTTTAAATGATTGGGAGGTGAATAGAATGGTTGAATTACTAAATATCCTGGAACGATACAAGGAACTCAGTAACAGTGAAGACAAACTGTTATGGGCTCCAGATACACAGGGAAGGTTCTCAGTTGGAACAGCTTACAGAAACTCACAGAGGACACGCACTCAATCAAGCTACTGGCCATGGAAAATGATCTGGAAAGTTAAGGTGCCCTTCAAGGTGGCCTGTTTTACTTGGTTCTTAGCAAAACA
>JAJOOS010002309.1:0-34259 GCA_029582725.1 Solanum chiquidenum
ATTTTGTTATAGCAAAAACATTGTGGCTATATCTTTTAACTATTGCCACAACTTTTTTGTAACTTGAAGCAAACATATTTATTTAGCTACAACATTTTGATTCAAACAAGTTATTGTGGCTAAAAGGTTATTATTGCTACGATAAATTTTAACTTGTGGTAAAAATTAATGATAAGCTACAAAATTTTACTGTAGCAAAAAATTTATGGCTATATCATTTTAACTATTGCCGCAATGTTTTATAACTTGAAGCAAAATATTTATTTAGCTACAATATTTTGTTTTAAAATAATTTGTCATGGCTAAAAGGTTATTATTGCTACGATAACTTTTATTGCATGGCAGAAACTTATGATTAGCTATAAAACTTTATCGTAGCAATAAAGTTGTAGCTATATAGGCAATTATTGTCACAATTATTAATAATTATAGCAAAAATGAAGAATTAGCTTTGTCAATTTGATTGTCATGGCTACAAAATTTTACGAAGTTTAAATATCTACGAAATTCAAATTTTTGTGGCTATTACTAGGTAATAGCTATGATTTTTGAATTCATAGCTTCAATTTTGTAGCTATAGATACATTTTTTTGTAGTGTTCTCATTCTCAACATCTACTTCAAGTGATTCCATGCAATTTCTCATATTATCTATTTACTTAAAAAGAAAAATCATTTCATTGTTAAATGAGGTTTTAGACGTACATTTTATTTTTCTTTAAAATTATTTTATGTACGTTATGTTGAGATTTGACATAAGAATATTATGTTGAAGTTTTTGTTTTGAATTAGAACTTATGTCATACTTTTAGTTTCATTGGTTTTAGCAGTATTGACTTAATAGTTTACATAATTGCAAGTCATTTATTTTTTTAGTTAGGCTTGATTATCATTTTTTTGTCAAATGTTTTCATAATTAATGGTATTATATTTATAATATTAATTTTGTTAAATGTGTATTCTATGATGTTCATAGAAATCTTGTGTGCTTTTAATTTTATTATTAATTTTAAAAATATAAATCAAATATTTTTTTTATAATATTAGCTAAGAATATTTGTTGATTAATATAATTTCAAAATAATATATATATATATATGTATTGAATATTTAATTCAATATAATTTTTAAATAATATAAAAATTTAATTAGATAATTAACTTATATTCTTAAAACTTAATATAACCTTATGATTGCAATTGTGCAACCAAACATGACATTTATAATTACGGTGTAATCATACTAACTATGACAAACAAACAAGTTAGCGTAATTACTAGGCTGATAATTACTACTCTAGTAATTACACCAATCGAATTACCAATTTTCAAGTGGTCTTCCAAATAAACCTTAAGGGATCGCTTGGTGTGATAGATAAGAAAAAATATTTATTCGATAAGTTTTTAGTATCCTTTAATTCTTTGTCTCGTTACAAAATGTGGGATAACTTATCTCATTATTAATAATTTTGACATAGATAAGTTATTCCTACTCGTGAATGGAATACTGATACCGAAATAACTAATCCCGAAATAAAAACGTAAAAAATACTCCCTTAAACCATCTTGTATACATTACTTTGACATACATGTATATGAAAATAAATTTTAATATCATTTATAATAATATTCACAACCTTCACTACTCGTTATTTTTATGATTACATATTTTTCCACTAAAAAATTACATTATATAAATATAATTTTTATTTACAAATATATTATACATTGAATTTATTTGACTAATTCTTATGTTTACTTATATATTTATTTCTCTTAAATGTTCACTCCGTTACAATTTTGTAATTAAAAAGTCTTTTAATCACTTGAAAATTTATACAATAATTTTTTTTTACTTCAACAAATTTAAGATGATTTTTTTTTCCTTAAAGCTAAATAAGATGGATGTTTTATATTAAAAAACACACGGTATAATTACTAGAATATACACACAAATATATTTAAGTTAAATAAGATGAAATTTTTAATTTTAAGAGTAAATAACTAAAGTTTGTAAAGAAAGTACAAAAAACTAAATAAAATGAAAAGAATTTTTATAAGCAAACAACTTATTTCCAAAAATTATGTCAGACATATTATTTAAACGTGACAAATCAACAATCAATAAAAAAATAATCTCATTATAACTAATCACATAACTTATCCTAACGTAACCGGATATAAACAATGGATCGACCAATATTTCTGGACAAAAATGTCTTCCTGTTCAAAGAATAGTTATTCAAGTACTTTACTTAAATGACAACCAAACGATAGTTTGCTCTGAAATACAGAGCTAAAATAATTGGCTATTTTGTTTGCCCAGACGAACTATCGAGGAAGGAAAATTAGGAAATCCCGAATTTATCCTCAAGAAAAATGGCTAATTACTCCAAGGCTCACATTTGCCAGTGCTTGAGCCGGCTGTCAACGGCTCGCCGGAGCTCAACGGTGATGATAATCGGAGAGAGGAGGAAGATCGGCATGAAATTTGTCGGGGGAGATTTGGGCCTGGCCCATGGGCTAATTCAGTTGGGCCTTAAGCCCGGTGATGTCGTCGCCATTTCTGCTCTTAACAGGTACAGCAAATGTACAACTTTCATTGCATTAGGTGCTTGTATTGAAGAACCTTTATTTCTGATTAATTCACTTAACATAAAGTTTATATAATTTGTGAGCTCAAAAATTAAAATATTTATTTTTAGTGATATATTTTCTATAGAAATTAAGGTATGCAAGTTACTACATTAGTCATGTTATATTGTGATACGAAAATATAAATTTATGTGGAGTGAGCGAAAATTATTTGTTATTTTAGTGTGAGAGATATTTTGACCATCTATTTTTTCACTTAAAGTATTGAAAGGAAAAAAATAATATCTTTTAAGGCATAACTTGTGCAGTCTAAAACTAAACTTTTGACTCTTACGGATAGGATTGTTTAAAATCGAAGCGAAATTAATAATCCCGAACTAAATAAAACTTATTAGTTTAGCGATTTCGGTAATAATTTTATTTTTTTATATTGGATTATTCGCTCTAAACGATTTGAGGTTTTTTATTTAACGGGTTAACCAATAACTCAATAGTAAGTCAATAAATTATATTTATACAGTTCACATTTAGTTTCATACTTTAACATGAATAGCCGAGTAGATTTATCATTTACTTTTTTCTAATAGGTATGTATAAACTATATATTAGTTATACATCATATATATATATATATAAATAATAATTTTAATCATGTATAAACGACGTAATCTTTCGCCTAATCAGCCCTACCTCAGTCTGCCCCTACTCTTATGTACTTAAACAATGACAATAATGGAGATTAACCAACATATTACGTAATTATAATGACTAAAGATGACGATTTCCTTTGGAAAAAGACAATTAATATTGAAAAAATTGTGTTCTAATAATATGGCCGGTGGAAAAGCAACATAGGCACCTACTCTGTAGTTTCTTTGAAAAAATTAAACTTAGATAATACTGTTTTTGTTCTATATAAGGCTATTATTTAGTGAACAATCACATATACTATAGTTCTAATTTATGTCCCAAGTGAAAGAATTATGATGATGATGCAAGATGTTTGGAATCAGTTAGGTCCAGCCATTGCAACAATCATGTTTGCCTGGACCATGTACCAGAACTATTTCCCTCATGAACTTCATGGCCATCTTCGAAGGTATACCGATAAACTTATGAGCTATATCTATCCTTATATACATATTACATTTCATGAATATGAAACTGATGGTTGGTTTGAGCGTAGTAAAGCTTATGTAGCTATCGAAAGGTATTTAAGTAAGAACTCCAGTATACAAGCTAAGCGTCTAAAAGCCAGTGTAGTGAAAGATGGCCAATCTCTTGTTCTATCGATGGATGATCATGAGGAGGTAACAGATGATTATGAAGGGGCGAAGGTTTGGTGGATATCTAGCCTAAAAGAAGCTAATAGACCGACAATTGCTTGGTACGCGAAGGAGGATGATAATAGGTATTTCAAGCTTAAGTTTCATAGAAAAAACTGCGATCTTAAAACCATTTCTTACTTAAAATATGTGTTGGATGAAGGGAAGGCGATTTCTGTTAGAGAAAGGCAGAGGAAATTGTACACAAATAATAAGGGATCGGATGGTGGATTTGGTGGTTATAACAGGAGAATGTGGAGTCAAGTAGTGTTTGAACATCCGTCAACATTTGATACTTTAGCTATGGAGCCAAACAAGAAACAAGAGATTAAGGATGATCTCGAAACATTTTCTAAGTCAAAAGAGTACTATGCTAAGATTGGTAAGGCGTGGAAGCGTGGTTATCTTCTTTATGGTCCTCCAGGAACCGGTAAGTCTAGCATGATTGCTGCTATGGCTAACTTTTTGCAATATGATGTGTATGATCTTGAATTGACAGCTGTTAAGGACAACACGGAGCTAAGAAAGTTATTGATAGATACTACGAGTAAGTCTATCATTGTGATTGAAGACATTGACTGCTCACTCGATCTTACTGGCCAAAGGAAGCCGAAGAAGGAGAAAGAGAAGGACGAGAAAGTTGAGAAAGACGCCATCAAGGAGGAGTTGAAAAAAGCAGGAGAGGAGAAAAAGCAAAGTGAGGTAACTTTATCTGGGCTTTTGAACTTTATTGATGGTTTGTGGTCTGCTATTGGTGGCGAAAGGCTTATTGTATTCACAACTAATTTTGTGGAAAAGCTTGATCCTGCTTTAATTCGAAGGGGGAGAATGGACAAACACATTGAGCTATCATATTGTTGCTTTGAATCCTTCAAGGTGCTTGCAAATAATTATCTAGACGTTACGTCTCATGATGATTACTTTCCTGAGATTCATCGTTTATTAGGGGAAACTAATATAACTCCTGCTGACGTTGCTGAGAGTTTGATGCCCAAATCTTCTAAGGAAAATGCAGACACTTGCTTGGAGAGGTTAATTAAAGCTATTGAAACTGCAAAAGTGGAAGCAAAATTGAAGGCTGAGGAAGAAAATGCTGAGAAGGAGAAGGAGAAGGAAGAGAACAAGAACGAAAAGAAAAAGAAAGAAGCTGCTGCTGCTGAAGAAGCGAATAGGGCTGGTGATGTGAACGAAAATGGGGCGTCGATGGAGACTACTAGTGTCAAGGAAAAACCAGAGAGTGATGGTGCTAAGGAAAGTGGCAAGTCTGAGATAGTAATGGACTAATGGTGATGTTAGTAAAGTTTGAACATGGAAATATTTGATTAATTAGGTGTTGCCCATAGAACCAGGATTCAGTTATTTTGAATAATTTTGTTGTTGAGCATTGTTGAATTTGTTATTCAAGAGATAGTATGATGATGTAAGAAGTGGTTGTTGCAAAATACATATAGTTGTAGTATCTTTTCTTTTTGTGTAACAAAATATTCACATCTTAGTAATTTGGTGATATATATCAATTTTGAAGTTAATTTCACGAGCAACAACTTCTACGTCAATTTCTGTGCACGTGCATTGCACATGTATATGAGTCGTGTAATAATAATACATCGTTCATTGAGAGAAGGACTCATCATCAACAAGGAAGGTATACATCTATATTTAAATTCTTCATAAGAAAAATAAGTGATTTTCCAACTTATTTTTTCATGTTCAATTAGTAAGAAAGAAAATATTATTCCAAAAATATTTACTAACGTCACAAGACCTCAATCTGACACCAACTTGTAACTTAGTCAAGTCTTTAGTCGAGAGTTGGGTCATAACTTAGGATCGGGTCCAGGGTTTCGAGTTGGGCATTAGATTCCGAATTAGATTGGGGTTGGAGTCGAGTCTTGAATAAAAAATGAAAAATATTGTGGGGTAACTTTTACGAAACACACCTTATAGGTGCCACGTGAGGCAATAAATAAGACCAGCACATTCCCAGCACCTCTCATTTGGAAACAAACATAACTTCAAACATTTCGCAGGCATTTGATTGTATGTGATACCATGGAAAATTCAAAATCAGTGAACAAGGAGGACGTGATTCCTGAAGAAGCGAAGGTGAAATTGAAGAAATTGGCATCAGAATGGGACGATATAGTGGATCCGAATGCATTAGATGTGTTCAGATTGAAGGGCGCGATGACGAACGAGGTGTATCAAATCAAATGGCCCAGTAGAAACCCGGAACAACAGCGATCTAGGAAGGTGTTGGTGAGGATCTATGGGAAAGGTGTGGATGTGTTCTTTGATCGGCAGAATGAAATTAAGATTTTCGAGTTTATGTCTAAGCAAGGCCAAGGACCTCGCTTACTCGGTCGCTTTCAGAGTGGTCGTATTGAGGAATTCATTCGAGCTCGGGTCAGTTTTTGCTTTTTCTTTCCGAATCATATTTTTTTTGGAGCTCAAGTTTATAAATGAACTTTTTACAATTTTCGTTATCTGCATGGATGTGTAAATATGCATTTTAGCTGAAGTTCTCGTTCGATTTTCGTTAGTTTAACACGGAACCGTGATGCCCAGGCCATTTTTGGCACATTTGACTAATTCCGTGGAATACATGCCACCTCCCAACTACAGACGGTTCTAGGTGACTCTATCCACAAATCTAGGACACACAGGAAGAAATCACTAGTGTTTTTGGCACATCTAACTAATTCCACGGGTACATGCCACCTCCCAACTACAGGTGATTCTAGGTAACTCTGATCACCAAGTATAGGATGGATACGAAGAAATCATGTTTTTGGCACATTTGACTAATTCCACTAGGTACATGCCACCTCCCAAGTCCCAACTACAGGTGGTTCTAAGTAACTCTATCCACCAAGTCTAGGACAAATAAGAAGATTCAAATCACTGCATTGACCAATAGGCCCCACACCCTTGGGTTCTACCATGGATAATTTTAGGATGGATGGAGTATGTGATGGTGATCATCATCATCCTTGTGAATATTCTTTTCTTTTTTTCCTGCCTGCTGTTGCTATTGTTTCTGTTATTGTTATGACTGCTACAAGAATGGCGTATGGTGCTTTTAAGCTGATACTTTGTGATTAAGAAGTGATTTTTCTGGCATGCAATGCTGGGTACAGTTTGATAATATGGTGTACAGTATAATCCTCAATGTTGTATATGTGCTTTTGTTTTCATGCTGTTACTCCACTTCCCGGTTAAAAACAAAGAACCCATTTTGGATGTAAATGTAAGATCTAATGCCCAAAAATAGACCTTAGTATGATTTGATTATGTTTGACATATGTTCTTGCTTGATGACTCTATGAGACGGAGGGGCAGCGTATTACCTTTGGGGGTTTGGCCTATCAGTGTGATGTTTAGTTGTTAACTTTGTTACTCAATTGCAATCATAGTTATTTGAGGCACAAGATTTTTTAGTTTTAGTTAGAGTTTAATACTCCCTGTATCTAAAAAATTTAGAAGTATCTAATTCGGCCATCATTTTCTTCTCCATTCCTCTAATTCGCAATTTTAAATGCTAACAAGTCACATGTAAATGAGGAAGAATTTAGGTTAAGTTTCACTGGTACTCTATATTTATCCTTCCCTTCTAGTGCTGTGTAATTTTTTCCTGTTGTTTATATACATCTGCGTACATAAACATTTGTGCAATAGAAAATTTAATAGAATTTCTCTCTTGGTATTTAGAATTTCAAAATTTTGACAAGATTCTGATAGTTTTCATTTATCTGAAAGTATCTTTCTCTAGGACGATGCTTTGCTAGATTCTGATATTCTCATCTAGGATCCAGAAGAATAATTTCCTAGATGGTCAGCGTAATCAACTAGTTAATTTCATAAATTTCTGCAGTATGCTTACCTTGATCCGAATTTGAAGCAAGTTTCTTAAATGATAATTTTTCTGGGCCTTCACAGGTGATTTTATTTCAATACCACCTCTTCACAAAGACTACACAAATTTCTTTTCTCTTTACTGAAAGGAATGTATACCCGTTTGCTGTTTCTGCATAATATTTTGAAAGAATGATTGGGTTGGTAAAAATTTAGATCAAGTAATAGCTGCCAATGCATAATTAACCATTGTTATTCATATAATTCTTGTTTGGTATAAGCTGAACTAATAGGTCTAATCAAACATAATAATCTCGACTTTCTTGCCCATTATCCTAAAAAACCGGCAGAGGGGTTCCCTAATGTATCTCCCCCACTACTGGTTACTGCTGTCTCCATGTTTCATGTCCATCAATAAGCTTATTAGCATAGGATAAAGAAGAAATTAAAGGTGAAATATTACTGCTGTGATGAACTGAAAGACAGGTAAGAATTTGGAAGGAAGAAATTCGAAACAGATGAACAATTTGGGACACATAAAAAGTATTTCTGTTGAGATGAAGGATGTATATGTGAAGTGGGCCAAGGGCAACCTTTTCAGGTTACAACCAAGTGACCTTATGCTGCCTGGGGAAAGAGCTACAGGGTTTGAGGATACCAGAAGAGGGGTTGAGTAAATTCTGAATGATATGAGAAGCGATCCAGATTAACACTTAAATGCCTAATATCCACTTATATGTTACTATCATGATTCGGTTAGTGCTTATTAAACTAAGAACTCGAAGTTTTCTGTTAGCTTATCCACCTCTCCTTAGAAAAAACAAATAATTTATGGTTTTGAGCCCTATCCTAGTGGTTTCTTATATAATGCATTCAAGTTAACCCACTATTTGGGTTTGTTTATTGTTGAAGTTTTGATTTGCCACCTCTGGATAATCTTGATGTGACTGGCTGGCTTAGATGCTTAAAGACTTATGTTTCATGTTAGTTCATAGTGATACTTTGACTAAAGCATCTGGCCTCCCTTTGTCAAACCTAATTATTATGAAGCCAAGCAGATTTAGGTTCTTCAGAGCTCATGATTGTCATATTGCAGTTTCTTTGTAAGTGCTCCTGGGATCTTCAAAGTTTGCCTGATTCCTCTAGGATTGCCTAATTTCCCTAGGTTTATCTCATGCTTTATTGACACTATTCTTAACTTACCTGTGATCTATTATTATCTGTGATGCTCTTGTAATTACTGATACTTCAGGAGAATGGGGACATTCATTAAATGTAATGCATCTCCATGATTGGTATTTCAGACATTATCAGCTCCTGATCTGCGTGATCCAGAGATATCTTCCTTGATAGCTGCCAAAATGAGAGAATTTCATGTGCTTGATATGCCTGGTCCTAAGACTGTCATCCTTTGGGATAGACTGCAGTATGCTCTTCTTTTTACTGTATATATGATGAATAAAAACTGCTAAATTATGTTAAGCTTATACCAAAATGTCTAAATAACCTTTTGCTCTCGTAATGCTCTAGAAATTGGCTTAATGTGGCCAAAGGTCTGGCTTCTACTGAAGAAGCTAAGGACTTTCGGTTGGACCTTCTAAAAGACGAGATTGTATTGTTGGAAAGGAATCTTGCTGGCAATCATCTAAGCACGGGATGCTGCCACAACGACTTGCAGTATGGGAACATAATGATGGATGAAGAGACGAGATCAATAACCTTTATTGTAAGTACTAAGTTTTTTATTCATAGATCTGTTCAGATGAAAAGTTAAGAGGACAAATACAATTTACTAAATGAGATGCATATCTCACTAGATTTTAGCTATAGCAGTGTTTGCATGTATGATGATTACATCTAAATCTAATTTGGGCTTCCATGATCAATAACTAGGCAGTGCTTTATCCTGACATGTTTGCTGCAGGATGTAGGTGGGTCCTGGTTCAAAAACTTCTTCAAGCTCTTACTTATTTAGGAGCTGCACTTTTGTTTCTCTCCTTTGTATTTTGTTTCAGTTATTGATCATCCACTTGGTAAGGAGCAAAAGGATACGATAAATATTTGAAAAACCTAAACATTTCAAGAAAAATTGAACGCCTTGTCTTTTCAATGATAAAGTTCTGTTTCCTGCTGGGTTGGCCATTGTCTAATTTCTGCAAATAATTCGTGCTGTTCATACAGTTATTATTTGGACTTAATTTCTGGTATTTTCTTTAATCTTTCCTATTAACAGGACTATGAATATGCTGGTTACAACCATGTTGCATTTGATATAGCAAATCATTTTTGTGAAATGGTTGCTGACTACCATACAGAAACACCTCATATTATGGACTTCAGAAAGTATCCTGGTGAGTCACTGGTAAATCATCTTAAGCAAATCTGTTTTTGTTGATCTGATTCGCTGAAAAGGCACGAGCAAGTACTTTATGCATATTTACGTTAAATCTAATTAAACCCCTTACAATGTGTGGCAGGTCTGGAGGAGCGCAAAAGATTTTTGAGTACATATCTTTTTAGTTCAGGTAGATGAGAACTTGCATCTTCTATCATTTATCATATGTGGAAACATTCATATTTCATGTGGTGCTTTCTTAAGATCATATATTTATACCAAGAGTAGTAACTACTATATACATTTAGTTAATCTCAAGATTTTGGTCATTATTTATCTTTTATTCATTACGAATCTCAGATGTATTAATCTGGTAAACAGGTCGCTCTCCCAGTGAACAGGAACTGGAGAAATTAGTTCAAGAAGTGGAGAAGTATACTCTTGCCAGTCATCTTTTTTGGGGTCTATGGGGAATAATATCGGTACTTCTCCTGACCTTATCTATTCTGTCAGGATAAAAGTAGTTATGAGTTGTGTACACAAAAGAACAGTCAATAGAGAAAACTTTATATTGGAAGTCTGTCAACAATTAATAGATTACATGGTTTGCCGCAGTTTGTGCCCAAGGCATGACAGATTTGGCTCTTTTCTACCTATTTGCCTTCGACAACAATGTTGTTATTCGGCTGCATAGGCTGTTCTTAACATCCTTCATTTCCTCCTGTTTTTCAGCATCATGTCAATAAGATAGACTTCGATTACTTGGGGTATGCTAGGCAGAGGTTCCAGCCATATTGGTCAAAGAAATCTGAGCTATTGGGATCATCAGGTTCCAAGAAAGGTACTTCAATTATTTTGTTCAATTCCTTTTCCTTAAACAAGTCTATTTGAAGTTTCGAATTTGGGGTTTCTTAAATTGAGCACTTTGGTCTTGCAGGTTAATATGAAAGCAATGACTTCTTGATCCATTTGTTGATTTGCAGAGAGTAGTAGTTGTTATCCCTTGGGGTTTTGCTTGAAGAAATACTTTTGTTTTTTAACTTCCGAAAATCGAGTCTTGATGGAATTTTTCTTGTGATGAAGTTTATCGGCTAAGTCTAGGATTAGATCATCAAGTGCATTAGCATTTCTGTCAATTTTGCTTCCTTTTCTTGTGTAAATCTCTACAGAGGTGCTGGTTTTATTTTGTTTTTGTTTTTTCCTGAAATAATGCATATGCAAGTCTATTTGTTTATTTGAAAGATTATACAGTGAAGTAAATAAAGATCTAATGGTTGTTTCTTGGATGAAATTTGGTACAGAGAGTAACTAATTGGAGACTTAGCGTTGCACAGCAACTTTTATTCAATTCAAACATTATATTCCCTTTTATCTTTTCTGGAAATATTATATTTTACATCAGCAATTTGTGATCAAAATTAACTATATAGATCCTTAAAACTCTTGAGTTTTTGACTGGGTAGGGTCAGAAAGACCGAGATTGATCTCAGTTTGGGGTAAGTCGAGTTTCATTTTATCGAATTTGCGGTTCAACCTTGCAAAATAATAAAGATGAATGGTTCTATATCCATTTGGAGTCCTACCATGAGATTTATATCGAGAAAGTGTTAGATAGAAATATCTGCCTATTGAATCAATATTGGATCGAATGATGAAATTATCTCAACTGTGCCCTCACTGAGATTTGAAACACTTCAGATACATGTTCTGAAATTCTCCATTCAATAAACTGAGGCTTACCTTGAAGCAGATTCCAATGTCATATCTTTTGCCTTCCTTGTTCGCTCTGTTTTTATTATTGAAGAATTTTGAGTAATAGAAACTTCTCCATATGCTTCTTGGAGTTCAATACTAACATGTAACTAAAAACATTTACAATTACTACGCTCCAATCTTAATTTCCAAACAAGTCAGGTTAGCTATATGAATCTTCGCAAACCATATCACTCTATTTAATCTCATCTAAGATTCATGTACGTAAACAATAGATAGTCCCAACTCCCAACAAAAGCAAAGTATCGCCTATATAAATCTTCACTATTTTTTGCTAGGTATATTTGGATTCCTAACGAAAAATAGGATACAAGAGAAGAAAAAGGATAAATCTACACATAATAATTTTAGGTCGTCCAGTAATATGTCCAAAACTTCTTGATATCTATCTATTTTTCCAACCAAGTGTCCAAGCCCTGGAACGTCCTTTTCCCAGTGAAGTAATGTTTATGTATTTTTTTATAACCGAGAAATCAGTATGTGACCCGCCATCCTTTGGACCAATCACAACCTTATATAAACTCGGTGGATAATGGGCTCACCCCTCTACCCTTCTCCACTTAAATACCGGTCTTCGCTCGCATGGTGTGGTGCTTGAAACCTGCGACCTAAGTCACAAATCCTCCACCTTTTGCCACTCGAGCTAGACCTTGGGGCATGAAGTAATGTTTATGTATTGAATGTCTCAATCAAACCAAAAATAATAAAATACGTCTCAGTCCTAAATAAGATGAAATCAATTATGATGACACTAGGAGTACCCACATTGGGTCTTTTTTAGTACGAAACTATAGCAGAAAAAAGGAGACATTTCTAACAACATAAGAACTTATTTCAGGAAATTGAGATTTTTTCCTAAACTTTTTTTCCTCAAAACTTTAACTTAATTTTTTTTTTCTATTTATATCAAAGGAAAGTAAAATGCATTTGTTCTTTGCAGCCTATTCAAAAGCAAAAACTTTACTTGTATACCATGAGCAACCGCAACTAACATCTCCTACGCGGCTCAATTCGAGACCCCTTCCCCCTCCCTCCTCCTTATGTTAATATTTCAAAAGAATTAAGCTGATGAAGACAGCCTAACTAAGACGAAAGAATGAGAGATCCCAAAATTTACACTTTCCTCTGAATCTCTTGACTCAATGTTGCAAATGCTATTCTCCACTCAGGGCTTGTCGATCCACTGCACAAGATCTTGTGCATTATTCTCAGTTCTTCTGGATCTGCTTTATTCAGAAGCCTCCTAAGTACTAACTGTAACTCTGTGTTAGATGAACTATAATTAGCATGCTCCTCCTCTGTAGCCACCTTGGTTCCCGAACACTGACCTCTTTCCATCACAGCAGATCTTGCCATGTCAACAGTACTCTCCGATGAACCTGAAGGTCCTTTGACAGTTACACACTCGTCCTTGAGTTTTAGCTTGTTGTTCCAGTACTCCAGACATTGACGGTTTGTATCAAGAGCTTCAATGGACTGTATACACCAGAGTTAGCACAATGTAGGAATAATTCACTTGGAAGGAAGTTTTACTTATTGAAAGAGTCAGAAATAAGAAAGCTGCATAAGAAAAGATTCCTCTCAACATCGAAGAACTGATCCTAGGTTCAAATGAGAAGTGTGCGTAAGAATGTAAAACTAAAGTTGATAACAATAAGGTGATTCCGCAAATAAACCAATTAGTGGGATCCGTTTTGTCTGGAAATGTAGCATTAATCCTGCTCATTTCTACTGTACAAATTCAACTATGAATTCTTTCCTTGTTTAATCCAAAATCGCATGTCAAATTATTCGTTGATCAAACTAAAGCCAGTTAATCACAAACTTGAAAGAGCAAAATCATGCACACAGCAACATAATATAGGTATACCTGAACTATCTGTGGGGAGAGTAACCCAAACATTCCGAGACCGTTGATGCTTTCTGTGTCAGGTTGCAATGGTGGAAAATTTTGCCTTCCTGGATTTAACTTCGTTGCTAGTTCTTCAAAGACTCTATGCGAGACCATTTCCCAGCATTTCTGCGCTGATGAACTCACAAACTTCGTATCTGGACACTCTTCTAAGCTAACCTGATATCAGAAACTCCAAGTAGACAATAATTAGCATCCAGCAAATTCATAGAAACTAGAATTCAAGTAGACAATCTTCATTTGCAAGGCCAATAACAAAAATTAAAAGGCAGAAGGCAAGGCGACAGCCGCAATAATAAAATTTAAAAGCAGCACAATTGCAAATAGCTCATGCATAAAAGGCCTAAAGGTTCTTTTGTTATGAGCTCATAAACATGAAAAATTATTAACGAGAAGACTTAGAAAGGGTGAGTAGTGGACTAAATTTTGGAGATCAAGTGCTAGATTCTTAGCTGCGACAAATAAAGTAAATGTACCTCCTCTGCACACAAAATAATATGAATTTTTCCTTACACACGCCACTATGCAAAAATAATGAGAAATAACTCACATATTTCCTTCCAAGTACTAGAATAAAATAACAGTAATCCTCATTCCTCATTATCCAATTTTTTTCTCAACTCACATATTTTATCGGGCAAAGTTATGAATAACATCTTACCTTGAATAGAGGTCCAATGAGTCCACCATTCAGGATCTCGCATATATAGCTACTAGTTATCTCGGGACTGCTGACATCGAAAAACTTAACACGACTTCTAAATCCTGTTAAAGAGCATCAACATTGAAATATATAGTGAGGCCATTGAAATTTGAATAAAATGTTGCATCAAATGAAAATGTCTTCTTAGTATGAAAAGTATATTCAACAAACCTATGGGGAATATTGCCTGCTTACTGCACCAAAGCTTTCCTGAGGCAATTGACCCTAAACTTAGAGGGTCAACATGGTACAAAAGTGTTTGTTCAGAAACCTTGGTGCTCAGGAGATCTTTTTCTGAGTCAAATGCTCCATTTTGTCGAACAGCAGGAGAACCCCTGGAAAGATCAACCCCAAATAACTTCTTCCCACTACTGTGACTCGAAGCATATGAGGTGGTCGCATCATCAGAGCATGAGCTGCACTGCTTCTTTGGATTATGATTTTGTTCTCTCAACAAACCTGATAAGCTATCATTTTTCATCGAGGGATCCATTTCCAATCCATCCCTCTCTGAATCCTGCTTGACAGAGTTATGCTGCCTCCTATTTAAAGAAAAATTATCAGGATCCTTGGAAGTCCATTGTTCAATGGCATCCAATTTCCCCTCCAATGCTTGTACCAGTGTGTTCAGTTCATCCCTGTTGTAACGGACGAGAACAGTTTTGTTCTCTGGTTCACAGGAACACATTAGGTTAGAATGTTTAAGGCATGAAAACTGTCCCGGGGTACATTGGCATTTAACTGCAGAGAGATGCAAGTCGTAAAAGCAAGAAAAGCATTCCTGCTCATCTTTCAAGCCAAAATCTTTGTCCATTGTCTGAAGTTGTACAAGAGGTAAAAGACGCTCCAGTCTTTCCTCCTCTATTTCAATTCTTCCCTGTAAGTAAAGAAAAAACAAATTACTAAAAAAAATATGTGCTTCTTTTTCACTTCTAAGTATATGAATTTTTGTTATATTGCATCTGCATACATCCTTAAGAATTTAATTCTATGATAAGAAATCAATATGTAACAGACACCTTGCTGACTGGTCAGTTCTTATTCCTTGAGGATGGCACTCTTAAAGTCGAGGGTACTTGGTCATATCCTAACATGTGTTGTTACTTTTTGGGATGTGTCCACAATTACCAAAAAATTTCATTGAAGTGATTGAAGTTACTATTCTACTTGTAAAATAAACAAAACAGTTACCACAGTTCTACCTCTCCTTTCTTATCCTATGTTATTGTTGGTAAGTCACAAAAGCGGAGGTGAATTCTATACTTCAACCCAAATAGAATTTCATTTTGATAAAGAACTCAAATACAAGTTTACATGTACCTGACAATGGGAAGTATCAATTTTTTTGTTCGGAGGACAACAGAAATTTTCAAATGAAAACTAAAAATACATCTAAGGGAGTTTTTGCCGTACATCTAATAAGGGAGTTTATGCCGTACATACTTGGACCGGGAGGGCAGAACCTTACAACACCTAAGTAAAATTATCCCTTAAGTGTGAAGATACCTAATCTATGGAGTCAAACCACAATGACAGATGAATTTAAATCCACAACCATATGTTTTGACAGACATACTCAGAAATTTACCTTAATAGCTTTAGTAAGCATGCCGTCCTTCCCACAGAAACTTCTCCATCTCAAGTTTATACTATTAATATTCTTAACAGCTGAGAGATCCCACAGTGCTCGGATAGCTTCACTAGCTGCTCCTATAAGCAACTTATCATGTGAAAGCGAGGTTTTACGACATTGCTTACTGTAGAGCTCCACAGCAGTTAGTCCATGCTCTAACCAATCAACTGGGCCTAGATTAACAGCCTCTGCGCAGTTGAACCCACAGTTAAATCCAGAATGATATGCTCTTGGGAATGTGAGCACAAACTCCCCTGCGCTCTGAACAGCGCGGTACACTGGTACACCCTCTGACTTCAAAACTGAAGGAGACAACTGAGTCACCTGAAAGAGAGAATAATAAGTTTGTCAGGAGCACGAGCCCAAAATTATACCACTCAAACAATCAAGAAATGTGCCAATGCACTGGAAATAGATTAGAGGACTGAAGGGAAGATGGATTAACACAAGAAAAGAATCTTGATGGCAATTGGTACGATTTACAGTTAAAAATTGTCAGAATAGAATGTCAGGTGTTTCACATGTGATGAGCCAAACATTATGTTACAATATTCACATCTGTAAGTTGATGAGCAGACTTGGAAATTAGGTGAAGTTTATTGATAAGGAAAAGGGACTTGTAAGTTGAAAACAGTAACTCGTAACTAGATGAGGTTGATGAACAGAAAAAGGAGCTTGCACAGCTCATCATTTCCCGATTTAGTTGACTAGAACCTATAAAACACTATATGTAGATGTGATTATTTCTCAAATACAATAAGGATGACTAGTGTGCTTGATCAAGATTTAACTTGTATACTTACTAGTTCGTGAAGCAAATCAGGTTGTTCCTCAAACAGATCTGGCAAATGCTTTCTCATTGCATCTTCCAGGGCTGCAGCATGACTTCCTGGCACTCCATACCAAATCTTTGGCTCACCCCAATGCATATAATTCAGAGAATAAAGATGGTGGTCCTCAACATGCTTTAAGAAATCAGATAAAAGGAAATAAGTATATAGCGAATATAAAGCAAATAACTTGATCTAATAATAATGAAAGAAACCAAGAAAAGAAAGAGAAAGAAAGGGGGGAAAAGAAAGATAGACCTATGACACAAGATGTTCCCTCAAAAAACAGTCGCCAGTAACAGTAAATACTTGGAGACAAAGGATCAATACTATTCAGGTTTATATGTATAGGATGCAACAAAGGAAGAACTCATAAATGCACAGAGTTTGCTATCTTCGATAAGTTCAATTGGTCAACTATATATTAAGATTAAGCTGAATGGTTAAACAAAAAAGTTTTCATGACATACCCAACAAAATGATGAGAAGCACATTCCAATATACAGCCATGGGACCAGAACTCCTGAGATATTGCTTTCCTCAAAGCACAATACAGAACATGGCAGGCGTGGTAAGTTGTTTAAGTTCCAACCAGAAGTCGCATACTGATCTAAAGTACTAGCTTTTGGAGATGAAGATTCTAGAGGGAATCCACTGCCAAATACTCCAGTTTCCAGATCAGCTCCATATAACACCTATTCATCAGATGAAGGCCAAAATTTTAGTCTTATCCAACTAGTGAGCATGTAATAGATATCTCAAAAGACAAAGTAAATATCAAACTAGATTCCCTTACCTCAACTTCATCTGTTGGATTCTCAACGATGCGCCAATACTCACCTTCAATTTCTTCAATGGAGGGTTTCCAAACCTCAGTATCCTTCATCCTAAAATATAACTCTTTAAAATCTTTGGCAAATGTCTGAAATTCCGCAAATGTGAAGTCAGACCCTGACTGAAACCCAAACTTGTCATCACTACTGTCTGAATTAGTATTTGATTCAGAACCTAGAGATCTGGGTTGTCTCCTTGTTGATCCCGTCTTTGAGTGCGATCGTTTTTTCCTCTTCCTGGTTTTTTTCTTTTTCATGGGCTCCCTATTCTGAAGTAAATCAACTTGCTGGATTCGAGTCGAGAACTTTGCACATTCCCACACATTCTTCTCTCTAAGTGGACAGAGTGGACTCCAAGATGCAGGTGGTACAATCCTGCATATGCCATATTGCTGTGCGTTGTGGCGAATGCTTGCAATATAACCAAGTGGATCTTTGAACTCCTATAATTTAACCACAGGATGAGCTTAACCACTGGCTTTATGCAATCAAAAGGGAATATAATAACTCTTTTAACGTGACGATTACCTCATCATTTGGATAGTACACAGGAGCTTCCTGCAAGATGGGCCTACGCGCTTCACCAGGACTCCATATTGCTAATTCCTGTTCCAGAACAAGAAAGAACTATTTATGAGAGAGAGAGAGAGATCATATGACTGCCAGGAATAAGGGTGAAATAGGCTATTGAAAACTTAACACTTACCCACCCCACCCCCCAATCCCCACCCCCGCCCTCCTCAAGAAAAAATGCATTAGATAGCAACAGAATCATGCTTAAAATAGAGGTTAGAAATTAAACTAAAATTTGATGAGTTAATTATCCAAGTGAATTATCAACATCCAGCAGATGTCAAGAAATGAGAACACATAAACAAATATGCTGCCTACAACATCAAATGTGGAGAATGGGAACGTTTTTACACACACTACATTACTAATCATATTTCTGCAAGCTACACAATGATGAACACCAAATTGAAAATGACTTATGGATGTGTCATTTTTACCTTCCGCCTACGAGGGCTTCCTGAACTCTCAATGTTATTTTCACCTTTTGGAGCCTGTCTAGAAGGATGTCCCTGCAAGAGAAGGCAAAAGAATTAAATTTGAATCAGATGAATGAATTCAGTCTTGGAATGAGTTCTTCTTCAGAATCAAATGTGATTTCTACTAGAGAAATTTTCTTTTAGTCAAAAAGCATTAAAAAAATAAATTGTTTAAAATTTCTTTAGCTATGCCTTGTGAAGCATGTAAGATCTTGCCAATACGGAATACAGCATAAAACTGTGTAGGACGAGAGCAAAAGAATAATAATGGATATACCAATGTACATGTTATCAGTCAGACACCCAGCCTAAAATATTCATGAAATAACTGTGATGGGGTCTTTGTAAAGGCAAAGAAAAGAATAATGGAAATTCTGCAAAAGGTAGAACCTTTTGTAACGTATGGGTATGTATCCTTAATTTCTTTTTGCTGCGATGCCGTTCACTCAATTCATCACTTTACGGGATAACATTGGATCACACAACCTCTTATCAGTTAATACCAGTTATGCTTGCTGGGAGGGGAGATCTTTTCAAAGATTTTCCCTAATTTCACCTTAGTAATATTTATTAGATGATCTGCCCCAGTAAGTACGGACCAGTTCATAAGTTAAATCTAGTTCCACAAAAGTCCCCCCCCCCCTCCCCCAATCTTCTGAAGGGACAAATCACATGGTTTCTTTTCTTATCATAAGTTCCACCCAAGTTGAGGGATCAAAAGAACAAGAAAACATGAACAGCGGGCATTGTCTTCACACAGGATGATTTTCTAATCAGACAAGGAATTGCTCAACAGATCTAACTCTTTCAGATATAAGGATCTGTTGGAATGAACAGCGGGCAGTTAGTATAAAAGGAATTGTCACTTTTCCCTTTTATCGATAAAAGAAAATTCAGCATCAAAATTTGAATCTTGCTAGATAATCTTAATAAAATATAGCTACGAACTACTACAAGCAACAGACAACCAGCTATGCATTTGAGCATTGCAAGATATGACAAAGCACTGAAAAGTTTTAGGAGAAATACAGTTTATTAACGAAATGGATCTTGGGCCTAACTCAGCCCAAAAACTAGCTCAAGAGGTGAGGATTGCCCAAGCCATATAAAGAGATCACCCATCCCTTGTTCATTAGATGTGGGACTTTTCAACACCCCGTCACAGCCAAGACTGGGAATCTGAAGCGTGGGTAATTTAATATGGGGGTCCAACATCGGAAAACAAGAATTGAGACGGGTCATACTCTGATACCATGTTAAAGAAATGGATTTTGGGTCCAACTTAACCTCAAAAGTTAGCTCAAAAGGTGAGGACTACCTAAGCTATGTAAAGAGACCACCCATCCCTTTTTCATCCTATGTTGGACTCTTCAACACCCCCCACGCACAGGACTTGCACATCTGGAGTGTGGACAATTTAATATGGGGCCTAACATCAAGAAACAAGAATCACTACAAAAAACAGGTCAAAAACTGACAGACTTGACTATGTCGGGAAATGGTGGGTTGATTTAAGAAACCACCCATCCCATTTTCATCCTATGTTGGACTCTTCAACACCCCCCACGCCCAGGACTTGCACATCTGGAGTGTGGACAATTTAATATGGGGCCTAACATCGAGAAACAAGAATCACTACAAAAAACTGACGGACTTGACTCCCGCAATTTCTCAACTTGATTTTTAATCGAGGACATCCATTGATTTCTTAAATTAAAAATCAATATTTTTTTAAAAAAAAAATGACTGATCGGAAATATATATATATATATTGGAACAATTTTACCACTACACCACACATGCTCTTTGATGACATACTTCTATTGTTTTTAATTTATACTCCTCAATTGCAATTTTGCACTTAAAAATAGACAGTCCCTCAATTTTTGTAATTTTTTTTTTATAAAAATCAAGGCACTCCGTCGGTTTTGGGCGGAAAATAAACGAACGGACATCTGTTGGTTTTATTTAAAAAATTAAAATTAATTTTTTTTTATTGAAAAACAGACGAAGTTCGTCAACTTTTACCTTTTTTTAAAGTAGTGAATTAAGATTGGTCCTGCTCTGATACCATGTAAATGGATCTTGGCCCTAACTCAACCCAAATCATATGAAATGACCACTAATCCCTTTTATATCCGATGTAGGAATCTTCAACACCCTCACTAGTTCAAGAGCCAATCCTGACGAAGCGTTTAGGGCCATCTTACATCCCAAAATGTTTTTTTTTACTTACGTGCAGTTTAATTAGTCCTCGAGATATCCAATTCTTTTTTTTCCTTTTGCATTTCTTTACAAATCACTCAATCACATAATCCGAGATCTAAACAAGTACAGATCTAAACTACACATATAGGGTAAAGGCGACATGATATATCCAAGAAGAAGATAGATACAGGAAAGAAATTAATGCTTTTCAAAATCAATCAAAATACATAAACAAATTGAAAATCAAAAGTCGAGTTTCAAACCTTCATGCTCCTTTTTCAGATTGCACCCTGAAGCACAAAACCTAATTTTATGCCTGAGGATAGTATAACCTTCACTTTGTCAGGTATCTTTGAATTGAGTGATGCTTATTGAACTGTACTCTCTTCAGTTATAAAGGCCTCGCCCTGAAGATGACAAACCCACAGTTTCTGGATTTCAGAAATTTGTATTGATGATAGATAACAATTTTCAACGGCCAATGAAGAAAACGACAAGGTATTTAAGAATGGAAGGCAAATTGGTATAAATGACCATTTGCCGAGAAATTTCCAAGGATTACAATTGACTTAAATATATGGTTAGTGGAACAGAAAACAACTTTATTCAAAGAATGAACTATTATTTACATTTCCCTTTAGTAATTCAAGATCCCGAAAAATTCTCAAAATGCAATATGATTTTCCGGGAATATTCCATGTAGGGTAGGTGCATTGGTCGTGCGCCACGGGGGTAATACGCCTAGCCGTGCAGGGTAGGTGCATTGGCCGTGCGCCATGCGGGTCTACCCTGTGCATGCTCTTTATATCAATGTGTCGACCAAGTATTTTCGAAATTTAATAGTGATCTTCCTAAATATGCCTAGCACCCAATTATATTAAAATTTTGTAATAATGTAATAGCCAGTAAAGGCCTTTATAAATCTATCAACATTTCAAGGCAGGAATTGTTTTTAAAACGATATCTCGAGATAGTTTCAAAAATTAAAGACACTAAAGCTACATAACATATAAACAAGATAGATATGGGAAAGAAAGTAACTATTCAAAATCAATCGAAACACATAAGCAAGTTATAAATCAAAAGTCAAGCTTCAAACATTCATGCTCTTGGAGCACAAATACCCCTAATTTTATGCCTGAAGGACAAAATATAACCTTTACCTTGTCAGGTATCTTAGAAATGATCGATGCTTATTGAACTTGTGCGCTCTCTCTTCAGTTATGAAGGTCTCGCTCTGAAGATGACAAATCCACAGTTTCTGGATTTCAGAAATTTGTATTGATGATACAGATAACAATTTTCAACTGCCAACACAGAAAAACGACAAGGTAAGAAAAAACGGAAGGCAAATTGATATAAATGACCATTTTACGAGAATCTTCCAAGGATTACCACTGACTTAAATAAACAGGTAGTGGAACAGAAAACAACTTTATTCAATGCATGAACTATTATTTACATTTCCCTTAGTAATTCAAGATACTGAAAATTTCTCATATTGCATCTTTAGGGAATATGCTTGGCCGTGCAGGTAGTGTGCCTTGGCCGTGCGCCACTGGGGCCTGCCCTGTCCGTTCTCTTTATATCAATGTATTGACTAGGTATTTTCAAAATTTAATGGTGATTTAATAGTCAATGGAAACACGGACTTATAGAATGGAAATTCTACGCCCTCAATGCATTTAGAAGTGAATTCTGAATCCTCCAAATCAATCATTTAAATCTTTAGTGCTACCTTTGTGCAGTTTAGCTACATTAATTAGTGGTTACACCTCCTGCGCCAAATAAGATTAATGAACTAATTCTGAATAAGCTCATCGAGATCTTTCACCGCCCTCGAGTTCCTAGGGAAGGGACTTAGAATAGACAGGCAAAACTGTTGCATCAAAACCATTAATTCTAAGTGGACCTAATCGGGATTGTTGAGGCTACAATCCATAAACTCGAGTAAATTCATCAGAGGACACAAAATGCACCAAAATACAATTTTTGCAAAAGAAGCAAAGATATTCTACCCATAAAGGCAGTTCTCTTATATGGCAATACTAGATTGGCGAGACAAGAGAGAAAGCTTAGAAAGTAGTAAGGTGTCAATGGCGCATGCCTTATAGGTAGTGACTATACCACTTACATATCGAACATATCTTTACTCTCAATGGAGTCATTCGATACAACCTAGGAACTTACTAAATACCAAACTTGGATAATCGGTAGCAGAATGATTGACTAGATCATTTGCTTCACTACGGAAGAACCCCTATACGAAGAAGCCAAAAGAGGGTTCAAACATCTACATAAAAAAACAATTTTTTTATCATACATAAAAAATAAAATTAACCATGAATAAACTGTGAAATTTTCCGTCTAACCCCCTCGGTCCTACCAAACTCCGCCCCTGACCCCACCCCCACCACAAAAAACAGAAACTTCTCTGTGGAAACTTCAGGAAAATGGTATTTTAAATCACAAATATTACAATGCATTTAGCAAAATGGAGACAATTAAACAATGCAATAACACAGATTAAATACAAAAGATTGAAGCTTTATACCTCCAAGATCATAAAGAAATTCAGCTAACTGAAACTCTAATCACTGATTTAATCCAATTCAACCCTAAATTAACCAAACCTGCAAAGACAACAAATTTATTCAAAATTCATTAAAACAGAATTGTTGAATATAATATGCATTAATCATTCAAACTGCAAAAAATTATAAACAGAGAATAAATATATAAACAGAAAACCCCAAAATTAAAAAAAAAACAAAAACAGAGAAGCAATTATATATCAAATTAAACCTTCTCTGTAATCAATGATTCACGTAAGCAAATTCTTGTACTCACAGAATCAAGAACAAATTATTCAGACCTCAAATTTCACCAATTAAATTCCAAACAAAAAAAAAAAAGAAGAAAAAAATCAAATCTTTTTTACTTAAATCTAATAAGGAGATAAAATCAATAGGTAAAAATCAAATCTTGGAAAACTGGGTAAATTTAAGGAATAGTTACAAAATTACCCAAAAAAAGAATATGAATAGGAAAGACTCAACAAACTCAATTAAATTAAACAAAAAAAAAAAAAATTTACAATAAAATCAAGAAATCCCCAAAAAGACACCAATTTTTTTATATCTTCATGGTTTTTTCTACTAAACACATACTACGTGGTGTACATTACATAACAAGAAAGCCCCAGACTGAAGAAAAGAATAACAAAAAAATATAAAATAAAATTACCTCAAAAATAACAGTTCCTTAATTCCTCTAATGGAGTTAATAAAATATTGAGTATTTGACTTTTTTTAATATTTAACTTTAAAACCAAAAGTTTTTATAGTTTATAGGATTAGTTTATATAGTAATTAATAAATGTCTATCCAACTTATACTTTAATTGGGAAAATATTATTTTACAGTTCTTGTTTTGTTTGGAAAAGGAAATATATTGTTACTTAAATAAAAATAATGATAGAATATAAACTATATTATCAGTTCAAGAAAGTATGTGAGATTATTCTATTTAAATAATTTAATAAAAAAAATATAATATTTGAATTAGAAAATATACAAAAAGAAACGAGTAATTTGGATCTTGAAAGAGAGAGACTATTAAAAACGTGTTTCTGTGCGTTGAGAAGTGAATGGCTAAACTTCTGTGGAAAAATTCCATTTCTTTTTCTTTTTCTTTTTCTTTTTCATTTAATTTTCTATTATTTGGTCAAACTTCATATTAAAAATATGTGGCGTAGTTTCAATTTATCGAAGAGATGATTTTAAATAAAAGATTGTGTAAAGTGTAGAATAGGGTAGGAGGTTAGTTGGTAATAGTGTGTTGTCTTAATTTTTATTTGTACTAGTAGTCGCAGTACTGTTGCTACTCTTATTTTGTTTATTTCTATTATTTTGCTTCTCTTTATCCTTTCTCTAGACTGTTTTGGATTGTTTTTCTTGAATCAATTGTCTATCAAAAATAACAATTCTATCTCTACAGTAAAGGTAAGATGTGTGTGCGTACATTGTGCGTTATATCCTCCTCAAACTTCACTTTTATAAACCTACATTATGTCTATTATTGTCGTTTTTAATGTGAAAAAGGTATTTACGAAAAAGACAAAATTGTTCAGCTTTGAAGTAAAAGCTCAAAAAACTATTCAATTTATTTATCCTTTTTTTAGACTGTTTTGGATTGTTTTTCTTGAATCGACGGTCTTTCAAAAATAACAATTCTACATCTACAGTAAAAGTAAGGCGTGCGTGCGTACCCCGTGCTTTATATCCTCCTCAATCTTCACTTTATGAAACTACACTAAGTCTATTATCGTCGTTTTTAATGTGAAAAAAGTATTTACGAAAAAAATAAAAGTTGTTCAGCTTTGAAGTAAAAGCTCAAAAAACTAACTTTTCTCTCTCTATATATCTATATATTTCTATTACTTTTGCTTTTGTTTATTCTTTTTCAAGACTGTTTTGGATTATTTTCTTGAATTAATGGTTTATCAAAAATAACAATTCTACCTCTACAGTAAAGGTAAGGTGTGCGTGCGCACACTGTGCATTATATCCTCTCAAACTTTACTTTATAAACTACATTAGGTCTATTATTGTCGTTTTTAATGTGAAAAAAGTATTTACAAAAAACACAAAAATTGTTCAGCTTTAAAATAATGGCTCAAAAAACTAACTTCTCTAAATATATATATAAAAGAGAATTTGATTATTTTTTTAAGGTAAGATTAACTTTATAAAAAATATACAATAACAATAAGAACATATCCAGTGTATAGTCTTATACATTGAAATGAATATTAAAAGATGTATTCATCAAATTAGAATTAACAATAATTTTATTTTAAATAATTTAACTCTTCAATAAATATTTTAAATAGTATTTTTGAGAAGTTAGAACAAAATATTCCAATTAGATGAACATCTTTTTGCTGCAAAGAGCCAAAGACAAGTAGCATTTGACCGTGACAATTTTCTTTGAATAGATTTCATTACCTTTTCAGTCAAGCTTGATAAAAGTTGTCAAAATGATTATAATGAATTATTTTAATAGTCAAATCTCAAATTAATATTTTTTAAAATTATTTTTATAAGTATAAAAATAAATAAGGAGTAAGAATAATGGATTATATATTTTAAAAATAAAGTTTTAATTTCATATATTAGACGTCTTGGTGTTATTATGTGTTTATGTTTAGCAAAAGAAGAATTTTTCTTCTTCGCCCTCCTTTTCTCTTCTAAGATAAGACTTAAGAACGGACTTAACTAGAAAAACTATTGATCAAATTATTTTTTTGCACGTTTCATTTTTTTTTATCTTTTGTGCGATAATTTTTTTTTAGGAATTAGTTTCATGTTAGTTTTTTTCATAAGTGTAAGGACAAACAAGGGACAAGGATGAGGAATTGTGTACCTTAGAGTCGCACTGAAAATCGTTGATCTTTCTAGCAAAAGGATCTCCACAAATCTATTGAATCTGTTGAAAACAAAAAGAGAGATGATAATTGTGTTAATGTGTGTTTCAGTTTCACAAAAGTAGAAATTTTCTCCTTCACCCTGTTTTTCTCTTTAATGGAGGTATATATATAAGAGCGGATTTAACTAGAAAAACGATCAAGAGAAACATCGCACGCTTCTCCTTTACCCTGTTTGTCTCTTATAACGAAGATATATATATATATAAGAGCCACTTAACTAGAAAAACTATCTATCAAGAAATATTTCACATTTTTCCTTTTTTATCTTTGTGCGGTAGTTTTCTTTAGAAATTATTTTGATAGTCAAATTTTATATTATATTCTTAATTATTTTAATAGGTGTAAGAATAAAAAAGGAATAAAAATAATGAATTGTGTATCTTAAAATCGTAACAAAATTGTTGATCTTACTATTAAAAAAGAGTTGCCCCAAATTTGCTTTGATTATCTTAGAAAAAAAATCTCTGATTTCACAAACTAGATGTCCTAGTGTTATTGTGTGTTTATGTTTAGCAAAAGAAGAAGAATTTCTTCTTCACCCTCTTTTGCTCTTTGAATAAACAAGATATATATAAGAGCGGACTTAATTAGAAAAACTACCGATTAAAGAACACATTTTCGCTTTTGAATCTTTGCACGGTAGTGTTTTTTA
The DNA here is from genome assembly GCA_029582725.1 of Solanum chiquidenum. Taxonomy (NCBI): domain Eukaryota; kingdom Viridiplantae; phylum Streptophyta; class Magnoliopsida; order Solanales; family Solanaceae; genus Solanum; species Solanum chiquidenum. The sequence continues at coordinate 27,193 of JAJOOS010002309.1, forward strand.
GAAATTATTTTGATATTCAAATCTCTTATTAGGTTTTCTTTTTTAAAAAAAAAAATATTTTTATAATTATAAGAATAAACAAAGAATAAAAATACTGAATTGTGTACCTTAAAATTACAGTTAAAATCACTGATCTTGCTATCAAATGAATCAACCCAAATCCACTTTGAATCTCTTAGAAACAAACTCTGAGTTTACAAACTAGATGTTGTATTGTTATTGTGTGTTTCTATTTTAGGAAAAGAGAATTTGGCCAGAATGGTTAAATAAATATGTTATTTACCTTTTTGAACATTTTTACCCTTTTAACTTAATACCTTTTAATTAAAAAATGAAAAACAATTCAATTTATTTTAAAATAAAAAGGATATTATAGACTTTTTAAATTTCTGACCAAATTCTCTAGCCATTAGCATTACCCTATATATATAAAAAGAGCGGAGTTAATTAGAAAAGTTACTGATCGAAAAACTTTGCACGTGTTTTTTTTTTTTTTTGTACAATAGTTTTTTTTAGAATCTTTAGGTAACGTTTTTTGATATTATCTCTTCAAACGAATTCAATCAGTCCACTTGAACAATTATATATATATGAGCGAAATTAATTAGAAAGTTACCCATCGAAAAACTTTGCACATGTTTTCACTTTTTTATTTTTGTACAATAACTTTCTTTAGAATTTCTAGGTAATCTGATATTATCTCTTCAAACAAATTCAACCAGTCCACATGAACAAGGTTTGTGTAAGTGCGTATATATATATATATATATATATATATATATATATATAAGAGTGGAGTTAATTAGAAAAATTACTGATCGAAAAACTTTCTACTTTTTTATTTTTGTACAATAACTTTTTTTTAGAATTCCTAGGTAACTTTTTTTTAATATTATCTCTTCAAACGAATTCAATCAATCTACATGAACTATTCATGACCCAAATTAATATCCAATATAAAAAAAATTAAAATATTTAATTTTGGACATAGAAGGTATATGTTAATGTTAAAAGTTGAAGCATTATTTTTTACTTCTAAATTATTGTAAAATATATATACGAAGTAACACCTTAACATTTAAGTTTTAAATGAAGCCATTTTAAGCAAAAAAAAGATCATTATAGATAATATTTTTTTAATTAATTATATACGATACAAATTCAAATTAATAGAAGCTTCCGAGCATAAATTTAGTATCGGAAGTGAACCCACGTACGCACACGGTTTGTGACAAGAATTAACCAATGGGTCAGTACCAGGTAGGGCCCAATAAAGTACTATTCCCAGTGGCCCCACTTTTTGGAACTTGATTCTGATGACGTGGCACTTCTATAATCCATTTAAAGTGCAAGAGCTAGTACTTTTTCTATTTCTGCTTTGTTTTATTTTCTTTTCTAGAATTAAATTTAGGTACTATGTTGAATTAAATTTAGGTACTATGTTAGTCTGTCAAAAAATAAAGGCCAAACACATATACAATCCCTTTAACTTGTTCACATATTTTATTTTAGCATTTTATCTTAGTTTTATTTTATTTTAATTCTTAAATTTCATTTTTTATGTATCATTTTAACACAAAATACTATTTTTATGATTTATTTATTTTTATATATATTCTTCAATTGCAACTTCTTATTTTAAATCGACATGTGTCCGTAAATTTTAGTTAAAAAATTAAAAATTAACAAAAAATAATTCTTTTTTAAAAAATAATAATTTCTTTTTAAGAGTGTTATGTATTTTTGTGTGAAAAATAGCTGATGAAATTGTGTTGATTTTCTTTCTTTAAAATCACCGACAACCTAACAAAGTCAGTCGAGTTTTAACATTGTTTAGTAGTATTATTAGCACTGAACAAGAGTCTTTTTTTAGTTGTGTTATTAACAATATCAGTCGAGTCTTTTTGAAGATGATTTTTTTTATTCGTATTGATTTATATTAAAAATTAAAAGTGGGCATTTGCGTTAAATTTAGATAGCCTAGATGATAAAAAAATTAAAAATAAGTAGTGTTATTTAATTTAATTGAATGTTTAAGAAAGAAAATCAAAGAACTTTCGACAATTTATTTTCATGCAAAAATATAGAGAAATATCAAAAAATAATATTATTGTTTGAAATTTTTTATGTTCGTTCGCGAATGTTTAATTTTTTTAATTAACAGGAACACATCTATTTTTTTAAAATAAGAAATTGCAATTCAAGAGAATAAATAAAAAAACAAATCATAAAAATTAGTATACGTGCTTAAATGGTACAGAAAAAATGGAGTTTAAGGGTTAAAATGAAACAAGGCTAAGTTGAAGTGCGAAAATGAAAAATGAGGACAAGTTTGAGAGGTTGTATATGTGTTTGGCCAAAAATAAAAAAGTGAGTACCATGGTGTTAATTTGACATCACAGAAACTTGCCAATATTTATTTATTATAATAAAAAAAATAGAGCCAATTTTAAACCATTTGATAGATAGTAAATATTAGCAATATAAAATTAGTTATAAGAAAATTTAGCTATTATTTTATGTAGAAATTAGTTAAATATAATTTAATTATTCATATATTAGATGTTCTATATTTTATCTTGCACAAAATAATGTATAAATTTCTTTATAACTAATATATTTATTAATTATGCGAGATTTCTGAATCGCAAATTAAACACTATATTAAATTTGTTGACTTCAACTTAAATATATTTTTACTTATGCATGATTTACTACACAAATAATATAGCTTCTAACCAGCTATGAAATAATTATGTAATATTTAAGATTTGAGAAATAATATGCATTCACACGTTGAATGGGAACGATTACATTTTTGTGCAATATCTTTTGTGAAATTTTCTTTCTTTGACTAAAAGTTATTTTTTTCTAGAATTAAAAAGCGAAAAAAACAATAATTCTATCTCGTGAAAGACACTTAAAAGTTGAAACAATTAGCTCGAATATTTGACCAAAAGAAAAAGAGGTTCTTTTTGTAAATGTTTTGCAATGCAAAATAATTATCTTTGTCGATTCATTTACTTTGACGTTTACCCAAAACAATTATCCAACTGCCATCAACGTGACGTTAATATGATGTGACGTCAACATGATGCCAGTATTGTTCAATTTTCCTCTTATTTTCTTTTTTCATTTTTTCCTCTTTTTCTGATTTTTTTTTTCATAATTTAATTATACACACCTTTTAACTAATACTATGTTTTATTCTTTTATATTCTATATTAACAAAGAATAACTTATAGTACCATTTTTTTCCTATATCAACTATCAAAAAACTAGTTGATTTTAGGTAATTAGTATTAGTTTTAAAAATATATATATATAAGTATAAAAATAAATAAGGAGCAAGAATAATGAATTGTATATCTTAAAATCGACATAGATATCGTACATTGATTTTACTATCAAAATAATTGCTTTAAATCTGTTTGTATCTCTTGAAAATAAAGTTTTAATTCAATAAACTAGATATCTTGATGTTATTATATGTTTATGTTAAGCAAATGAAGAATTTTTCTTTTTCACCCTCCTTTTGTCTTCTAATAAAAAAGATAAGACTTATGATCGGACTTAACTAGAAAAACTATCGATCGATTTAATTTTTTTGCACGTTTTCACTTTTTTTTTATCTCTGTGTGATTTTTTTTTTTATAAGTGTAAGGACAAACAAAGGAACAAGGAGAACGAATTATGTACCTTAGAGTCGTATTGAAAATCGTTGGTCTTTCTAGCAAAATAATCGTCATAAATCTGTTGAATCTCTTGAAAACAAAAGAAGAAATATGAGAATTGTGTTATTGTGTGTTTCTATTTCGCAAACGAAGAAATTTTCTTCTTTATCCTGTTTTTCTCTTCTGATGGAGGTATATATATAAGAGTGAACTTAACTAAAAGAACTATCAATTGAAAAACATTTCTCATTTTTCCTTTTTTATTTTTGTGCAATTTCTTTAGGAATTATTTTGATAGTCAATTTCATATTATTTTTTAAATTATTTTCAATAGGTGTAAGAATAAACAATGAATAAAAATGATGAATGTGTACCTTAAAGTCGTAACAAAATTGTTGATCTTACTACTCAAAAGAATTGCCCCATCTGCTTTGATTCTCTTAGAAACAAAGCTCTAATTTCATAAACTAGATGTTTTAGTGTTATTGTGTGTTTTTGTTAAGCAAAGAGATGCAAAAGAAGAAATCTCTTTACTCTTCTAACAAAGAAGATATATATAAGAACAAATTTAGTTAGAAAAACTTCCGATCAAAAAACACGTGTTCACTTTTGTATCTTTGCACGGTAGTGCTTTTTAGAAATTATTTTGATATTCAAATCTCTTATTAGGTTTTTTTTTTTTTTAATTTTTTTTTATAATTGTAAGAATGGACTAAGAATAAAAATAATGAATAGTGTACCTTAAAATTACTGCAAAACCACTGATCTTGCTATCAAATGAATCAACCCAAATCCACTTTGAATCTCTTTGAAACAAACTCTAATTTCATAAACTAGATATTGTATTGTTGTTGTGTGTTTCTATTTTAGTAAAAGAGAAATTGTTTTCTTCACTTTCTTTTACTCTTCTAATAGAATATATATATATATATATATATATATATAAGAGCAGAGTTAATTAGAAAGTTATTGATAGAAAAACTTTGCACGTGTTCTCATTTTTATTTTTATTTTTGTATAGTAACTTTCTTTAGAATTTCTAGGTATTTTTTTTGTGATATTATCTCTTCAGAGGAATTCAATCAGTCTACATGAACAAATATATATATATATATATAAAAAACCGGAGTTAATTAAAAAAAGTTAGTGATCGAAAAACTTCGCACGTGTTTCCACTTTGTTATTTGTTATTTTTGTAGAGTAGCTTTCTTTAGAATTCATAGGTAACTTTTTTTTATATATATATTATCTCTTCAAACAAATTCAGTCAGTCCACATAAACAATTCATGACCCAAATTAATATCCAATATTTAAAAAAAAAACTAAAGCATTCAATTTTGGACATAGAAGGTATCTGTCAATGTTATAAGTTGAAGCATTATTTTTTACTTCTAAATTATTGTAAAATATCTATACAAGTAAAACCTTCTTAACATTCAAGTTTAAAATGAAGCTATTTTAAGCATTAAAAGATCATGATAGATAATATTTTTTCCTTTTTAATTGATCTTAAATTTAAGTACAATGTTGTCAGTCAAAAAATTAAAAAGTGAGTACCATGGTGTTAATTTGACATCACAAAAGTTGCCAATATTTATTTATTACAATAAAAATAGAGCCAATTTTAATCCATTTGATAGGTTATCAGAATTATATAAGTATTAGTTAGTAATATAAAAATTAGTTATAAGAAAAATATTTTATGCAAAAATTAGTTATATATAATTTAATTATTTATATATTTGATGTTTTATATTTTAGCTTGCACAAAATAATGTATAAATTTTCTCATAACTAATATATTTATTAATTATGAGAGATTTCTGAATTGCAAATCAAACACTATAATAAATTTGTTGACTTCAACTAAACATATTTTTTACTTATGCATGATTTACTACATGAATAATATGGCTTCTAACCATCTATCAAATAACTATGTAATATTTAAGACTTGATAAATAATACGCATTGACATGTTGAATGAGAACGGTTACACCTTTGTGCAATATTTTTCATGAAATTTTCTTTCTTCGACTAAAAGTTGTTGTTTTTCTAGAATTAAAAAGCGAAAAAAATAATAACTCTACCCCGTAAAAGACACTTAAAAGTGTAAACAATTAGCTCGAACATTTGACCAAAAGAAAAAGAGGTTCTGTTCATAACTGTTTTTTTCAATGCAAAATAATTATTTTTGTCGATTCATTTACTTTGATGTTCATCCAAAGTAATTGTCTAACTGTCCAGCTCCAGTGTTTTTAGCGCGACATCAATATGATGTTCACATTACATCAACGTGATGTCAGTTATTATTACCGAATTTTTCTCTTGTTTTCTTCTTTCATTTTTTCCTTTTTTTATTTTTTGATTTTTTCATAATTTAATTATACACACCTTTTAACTAATCTATTTTATTCTATATTAACTATAAAAAAACTAGTTGATTTTAGCAAATGGCATATCAAATCAATAGCAATTCTGGTATATTGTTGGTAGTATAATATGATACCTATGAAGTATATAACGTATACTAACAAACTATATATCATAGGCGATTGGTTCATTTGTTTAGAATATACTACTCATTCCTTTATGACGTATCATATTCTTATACCTAGTATATATCATAAACTGACATGATATCATAAATTTCATACCTTCAGAAAAAGCACAACTCAATTCTTTATGACACCTATAAGGTATACTATCAAAAATGACTGCCTCATTTGATATATTATATACTAACAAGAAGATATCATAAAGGACTGATTCATTCTTCAAAAAAGAACTCAGCCACATGACATATATTTATATATTCGAAGAGTATCATAGAGACTAATACATTTCTTAAAAGATATTTTTCAATATTCTATGATACCCTCACAGTATATATCATATATTGTCAGAATATCACAAATGATTGATTAATTCCTTTTTTAAAAATCCCATTCTTTCTAATACTTATCTGATATATTTTATATATTGACATTATATTCTAAAGAAGAAGTTTTCATTGAAGAAGAGAAAAACTACAATAAATAAAATTTAAGCTTAACTTTGATATTTTAATTTTTATATCATTATATTATTAGCAAGTCAATTTCTCTGAAAACAATTACAATAAAATAGTCATATTTTAGATATAAATCCTTTCTCATTTGCAAATGAGAAAAAAGAATTAAAAATATCTTTTATTAATTTAAATTTTAATAAATAAGTTAGTAATTTATATTTTTCTAAAAAATATTTTTTCTGATGGACAGCTTATGTAAATTACTCAAAAAAAATAGTTAGCCCAAACCTCTAACTACTCCAGGACATTTTATGTTTTGTATAATTCTATTTATAATTTATTTTGACGATGTGTAATTTTGAAGAAAGGATGAGATAAC